>CAJUXJ010001276.1:86493-114396 GCA_910589775.1 Avena eriantha
GACAGAAGCAGTTGCATTACCACACCCAATTGGAGTTGTTGGGTCATCAAGGTGTGGCTTTTGAGACTCCATAACTAGAAGCATGATCTGTAGGGACTCCATTTTTTGTCAAACAACCACGGTGGTCAGAGAGCCCAGAGAGCCCCTAGAATATTGCAACTGCCACACATGGAGGTGGTGAACCTGTAGTGTGACAGAAGCAGTTGCATACCACACCCAACTGGAGTGTGTGGTGGTCATCAAGGTGTGGCTTTTGAGACTCCATAACACAGATGCATGATCTGTAGGGACCTCCAGTTTTGTCAAACAAACATGGTGGTCAGAGAGCCCAGAGAGCACTAGAATATGCAACTGCCACACATGGAGATGGTGAAACTGCAGTGTGACAGAAGCAGTTGCATCACCACACCCAACAGGAGTGTGTGTGGGTCATCAAGGTGTGGCTTTTGAGACTCCATAACACATATGCTTTGATCTTTAGGGACTCCATAACACAGATGCATTGATCTGTAGGGACTTCCATTTGTGTCAAACAACCATGGTGGTCAGAGAGCCCAGAGAGCCCCTAGAATATGCAACTGCCACACCTGGAGATGGTGAACCTGCAGTGGGAAAAAAGCAATTGCATCACCACACCCACTAGAGTGTGTGTGGGTCATCAGGTGTGCATTTGAGACACCATAACACATATGCATTGATCTGTAGGGACTTCATTTGTCTCAAAGAACCATGGTGATCAAAGAGCCTAGAGAGCCCCTAGAATATGCAACTACCACACATGGAGATGGGTAAACCTGAAGTGTGACAGAAGCAGTTGCATCACCACACCCAACTAGAGTGTGTGTGGGTCATCAAGGTTGGGTTTTGAGACTCCATAAAACAGATGCATTGATCTATAGGGACTCCAGTTGTGTCAAACAACCATGGTGGTCAGAGAGCCCATAGAGCCCCTAGAATATGCAACTGTCACACATGGAGATGGGTAAACCTGTAGTGTGACAGAATTAGTTGCATCACCACACCCAGTTGGAGTGTGTGTGGGTCATCAAGGTGTGGATATTGAGATTACATAACACATATGCATTGATCTGTAGGGACTCCATTTTTGTCAAACAACCATGGTGGTCAGAGAGCCTAGATAGCCCCTAGAATATGCAACAGCCACACATGGAGGTGGTGAACCTGTAGTGTGACAGAAGCAGTTGCATTACCACACCCAATTGGAGTTTGTGTGGGTCATCAAGGTGTGGCTTTTGAGACTCCATAACACAGATGCATTGATCTGTAGGGACTCCATTTTTGTCAAACAACCATGGTGGTCAGAGAGCCCAGAGAGCCCCTAGAATATGCAACTGCCACACATGGAGATGGTGAACCTGCAGTGTGACAGAAGCAGTTGCATCACCACACCCAACAGGAGTGTGTGTGGGTCATCAAGGTGTGGCTTTTGAGACTCCATAACACATATGCTTTGATCTTTAGGGACTCCATAACACAGATGCATTGATCTGTAGGGACTCCATTTGTGTCAAACAACCATGGTGGTCAGAGAGCCCAGAGAGCCCCTAGAATATGCAACTGCCACACCTGGAGATGGTGAACCTGCAGTGTGAAAAAAGCAATTGTATCACCACACCCAACTAGAGTGTGTGTGGGTCATCAAGGTGTGGCTTTTGAGACTCCATAACATAGATGCATTGATCTGTAGGGACTCCATTTGTGTCAAACAACCATGGTGGTCAGAGAGCCCAAAGAGCCCCTCGAATATGCAACTTCCTCACATGGAGATGGGTAAACCTGTAGTGTGACAGAATTAGTTGGATCACCACACCCAGTTGGACTGTGTGTGGGTCATCACGGTGTGGATATCGAGATTACATAACAGAGATGCATTGATATGTAGGGACTCCATTTGTGTCAAACAACCATGGTGGTCAAAGAGCCCAGAGAGCCCCTAGAATATGCAACTGCCACACATGGAGATGGTGAACCTGCAGTGTGATAAAACTAGTTGCATCACCACACCCAACTGGAGTGTGTGTGGGTCATCAAGCTGTGGCTTTTGAGACACCATAACACATATGCATTGATCTGTAGGGACTTCATTTGTCTCAAAGATCCATGGTGATCAAAGAGCCTAGAGAGCCCCTAGAATATGCAACTACCACACATGGAGATGGGTAAACCTGAAGTGTGACAGAAGCAGTTGCATCACCACACCCAAGTAGAGTGTGTGTGGGTCATCAAGGTTTGGCTTTTGAGACTCCATAAAACAGATGCATTGATCTATAGGGACTCCAGTTGTGTCAAACAACCATGGTGGTCAAAGAGCCCAGAGAGCCCCTAGAATATGCAACTGCCACACCTGGAGATGGTGAACCTGCAGTGTGAAAAAAGCAATTGCATCACCACACCCAACTAGAGTGTGTGTGGGTCATCAAGGTGTGGATTTTGAGACTCCATAACATAGATGCATTGATCTGTAGGGACTCCATTTGTGTCAAACAACCATGGTGGTCAGAGAGCCTAAAGAGCCCCTCGAATATGAAACTTCCTCACATGGAGATGGGTAAACCTGTAGTGTGACAGAATTAGTTGGATCACCACACCCAGTTGGACTGTGTGTGGGTCATCACGGTGTGGATATCGAGATTACATAACAGAGATGCATTGATATGTAGGGACTCCATTTGTGTCAAACAACCATGGTGGTCAGAGAGCCCAGAGAGCCCCTAGAATATGCAGCTGCCACACCTGGAGATGGTGAACCTGCAGTGTGAAAAAAGCAATTGCATCACCACACCCAACTAGAGTGTGTGTGGGTCATCAAGGTGTGGCATTTGAGACACCATAACACATATGCATTGATCTGTAGGGACTTCATTTGTCTCAAAGAACCATGGTGATCAAAGAGCCTAGAGAGCCCCTAGAATATGCAACTACCACACATGGAGATGGGTAAACCTGAAGTGTGACAGAAGCAGTTGCATCACCACACCCAACTAGAGTGTGTGTGGGTCATCAAGGTTTGGGTTTTGAGACTCCATAAAACAGATGCATTGATCTATAGGGACTCCAGTTGTGTCAAACAACCATGGTGGTCAGAGAGCCCATAGAGCCCCTAGAATATGCAACTGTCACACATGGAGATGGGTAAACCTGTAGTGTGACAGAATTAGTTGCATCACCACACCCAGTTGGAGTGTGTGTGGGTCATCAAGGTGTGGATATTGAGATTACATAACACATATGCATTGATCTGTAGGGACTCCATTTTTGTCAAACAACCATGGTGGTCAGAGAGCCTAGATAGCCCCTAGAATATGCAACAGCCACACATGGAGGTGGTGAACCTGTAGTGTGACAGAAGCAGTTGCATTACCACACCCAATTGGAGTTTGTGTGGGTCATCAAGGTGTGGCTTTTGAGACTCCATAACACAGATGCATTGATCTGTAGGGACTTCCATTTTTGTCAAACAACCATGGTGGTCAGAGAGCCCAGAGAGCCCCTAGAATATGCAACTGCCACACATGGAGATGGTGAACCTGCAGTGTGACAGAAGCAGTTGCATCACCACACCCAACAGGAGTGTGTGTGGGTCATCAAGGTGTGGCTTTTGAGACTCCATAACACATATGCTTTGATCTTTAGGGACTCCATAACACAGATGCATTGATCTGTAGGGACTCCATTTGTGTCAAACAACCATGGTGGTCAGAGAGCCCAGAGAGCCCCTAGAATATGCAACTGCCACACCTGGAGATGGTGAACCTGCAGTGTGAAAAAAGCAATTGCATCACCACACCCAACTAGAGTGTGTGTGGGTCATCAAGGTGTGGCTTTTGAGACTCCATAACATAGATGCATTGATCTGTAGGGACTCCATTTGTGTCAAACAACCATGGTGGTCAGAGAGCCCAAAGAGCCCCTCGAATATGCAACTTCCTCACATGGAGATGGGTAAACCTGTAGTGTGACAGAATTAGTTGGATCACCACACCCAGTTGGACTGTGTGTGGGTCATCACGGTGTGGATATCGAGATTACATAACAGAGATGCATTGATATGTAGGGACTTCCATTTGTGTCAAACAACCATGGTGGTCAAAGAGCCCAGAGAGCCCCTAGAATATGCAACTGCCACACATGGAGATGGTGAACCTGCAGTGTGATAAAACTAGTTGCATCACCACACCCAACTGGAGTGTGTGTGGGTCATCAAGCTGTGGCTTTTGAGACACCATAACACATATGCATTGATCTGTAGGGACTTCATTTGTCTCAAAGATCCATGGTGATCAAAGAGCCTAGGGAGCCCCTAGAATATGCAACTACCACACATGGAGATGGGTAAACCTGAAGTGTGACAGAAGCAGTTGCATCACCACACCCAAGTAGAGTGTGTGTGGGTCATCAAGGTTTGGCTTTTGAGACTCCATAAAACAGATGCATTGATCTATAGGGACTCCAGTTGTGTCAAACAACCATGGTGGTCAAAGAGCCCATAGAGCCCCTAGAATATGCAACTGTCACACATGGAGATGGTGAACCTGTAGTGTGACAGAAGCAGTTGCATCACCACACCCAACTGGAATGTGTGTGGGTCCTCAAGGTGTGGCTTTTGAGACACCATAACACAGATGCATTGATCTATATGGACTCCAGTTGTGTCAAACAACCATGGTGGTCAGAGAGCCCAGAGAGCCCCTAGAATATTCAACTGCCACACATGGAGAAGGTGAACCTTAAGTGTGACAGAAGAAGTTGCATCACCACACCCAACTGGAGTGTGTGTGGGTCATCAAGGTTTGTATTTTGAGACTCCATAACACAGATGCATTGATCTGTAGGGATTCTAGTTGTGTCAAACAACCATGGTGGTCAGAGAGCCCAGAGAGCCCCTAGAATATGCAACGGCCACACCTGGAGATGGTGAACCTGAAGTGTGACAGAATCAGTTGCATTACCACATCTAACTGGAGTGTGTGTGGGTCATCAAGGTGTGGCTTTTGAGACTCCATAACACATATGCATTGATCTGTAGGGACTCCAGTTGTGTCAAACAACCATGTTGGTCACAGAGCCTAGAGAGCCCCTAGAATATGCAACTGCCACACATGGAGATGGTGAACCTGGAGTGTGACTGAAGCAGTTGCATTACCACACCCAACTGGAGTGTGTGTGGGTCATCAAGGTGTGGCTTTTGAGACTCCATAGCATAGACGCATTGATCTGTAGGGACTCCATATTTGTCAAACAACCATGGTGGTCAGAGAGCCTAGATAGCCCCTAGAATATGCAACTGCCACACATGGAGGTGGTGAACCTGTAGTGTGACAGAAGCAGTTGCATTAGCACACCCAATTGGAGTTTGTGTGGGTCATCAAGGTGTGGCTTTTGAGACTCCATAACACAGATGCATTGATCTGTAGGGACTCCATTTTTGTCAAACAACCATGGTGGTCAGAGAGCCCAGAGAGCCCCTAGAATATGCAACTGCCACACCTGGAGATGGTGAACCTGCAGTGTGACAGAATCAGTTGCATTACCACATCTAACTGGAGTGTGTGTGGGTCATCAAGGTGTGGCTTTTGAGACTCCATAACACATATGCATTGATCTGTAGGGACTCCAGTTGTGTCAAACAACCATGTTGGTCAGAGAGCCTAGAGAGCCCCTAGAATATGCAACTGCCACACATGGAGATGGTGAACCTGGAGTGTGACTGAAGCAGTTGCATTACCACACCCAACTGGAGTGTGTGTGGGTCATCAAGGTGTGGCTTTTGAGACTCCATAGCATAGACACATTGATCTGTAGGGACTCCATATTTGTCAAACAACCATGGTGGTCAGAGAGCCTAGATAGCCCCTAGAATATGCAACTGCCACACATGGAGGTGGTGAACCTGTAGTGTGACAGAAGCAGTTGCATTAGCACACCCAATTGGAGTTTGTGTGGGTCATCAAGGTGTGGCTTTTGAGACTCCATAACACAGATGCATTGATCTGTAGGGACTCCATTTTTGTCAAACAACCATGGTGGTCAGGGAGCCCAGAGAGCCCCTAGAATATGCAACTGCCACACATGGAGATGGTGAACCTGCAGTGTGACAGAAGCAGTTGCATCACCACACCCAACTAGAGTGTGTGTGGGTCATCAAGGTGTGGCTTTTGAGACTCCGTAACACAGATGCATTGATCATTAGGGACTCCATAACACAGATGCATTGATGTGTAGGGACTGCATTTGTGACAAACAACCATGGTGGTCAGAGAGCCCCTAGAATATGCAACTGCCACACATGGAGATGGGTAAACCTGTAGTGTGACAGAATTAGTTGCATCACCACACCCAGTTGGAGTGTGTGTGGGTCATCAAGGTGTGGATATTGAGATTACATAACACATATGCATTGATCTGTACGGACTCCATTTTTGTCAAACAACCATGGTGGTCAGAGAGCCTAGATAGCCCCTAGAATATGCAACTGCCACACATGGAGGTGGTGAACCTGTAGTGTGACAGAAGCAGTTGCATTACCACACCCAATTGGAGTTTGTGTGGGTCATCAAGGTGTGGCTTTTGAGACTCCATAACACAGATGCATTGATCTGTAGGGACTTCCATTTTTGTCAAACAACCATGGTGGTCAGAGAGCCCATAGAGCCCCTAGAATATGCAACTGCCACACATGGAGATGGTGAACCTCTAGTATGATAGAAGCAGTTGCATCACCACACCCAACTAGAGTGTGTGTGGGTCATCAAGCTGTGGATTTTGAGACTCCATAATACAGATGCATTGATCTATATGGACTCCAGTTGTGTCAAACATCCATGGTGGTCAGAGAGTCCAGAGAGCCCCTAGAATATGCAACGGCCACAGATGGAGATGGTGAACCTGAAGTGTGACAGAAGCAGTTGCATTACCACACCCAACTGGAGTGTGTGTGGGTCATTAAGGTGTGGCTTTTGAGACTCCATAACACAGATGCATTGATCTGTAGGGACTCAAGTTGTGTCAAACAACCATGGTGGTCAGAGAGCCTAGAGAGCCCTAGAATATGCAACTGCCACACATGGAGATGGTGAACCTGCAGTGTGACAGAGGCAATTGCATTACCACACCCAACTGGAGTGTGTGTGCGTCATCAAGGTGTGGCTTTCGAGACTCCATAACATAGATGCATTAATCTGTAGGGACTCCATTTGTGTCAAACAACCATGGTGGTCAGAGAGCCCAAAGAGCCCCTAGAATATGCAACTTACACACATGGACATGGGTAAACCTGCAGTGTGACAGAATTAGTTGCATCACCACAGCCAGTTGGAGTGTGTGTGGGTCATCAAGGTGTGGCTTTTGAGACTCCATAGCATAGACGCATTGATCTGTAGGGACTCCATATTTGTCAAACAACCATGGTGGTCAGAGAGCCGCGAGGGGCTCTGCCCCTTCGAACCCCGCAGGGGGAGACCCCCTAGACCCCCCTTAGTCGTAGCCCCCTTTTTTGTATCTCGTTAAGGTTCATAGGTGGTACGATTTCACATGATCCGGTAGAATGCGATTCTATGCACAACTTGTTTTTGCAGGATTTATGTGATCAGTATGGCCCAAAAATGTATGTGATGCATGTATGTATTTTTTCATGACCTGCGTGTCGTGAGTTGGGCAACACGGCTGGAGCCATATGTGTTGTCAATTATGGTAATGGCCTGCGTGCCAACTTGTGATGATCCCAATACCATGTAATTTTGATTACTAGATGTTAGGAGTAATAGCTTGTATTAGTTCTTGGAGAACTCATCACTTGGAGGATGGCTCGCATAGAGCATGGAGATGGAGATCATCATGGTGGACAGGTTCTATGGCGATGGAGATCACCATGAGAAAATGGGCCATACTGTATCACATCTATGTGAATGCTATTCTTATACGTTTTACTACTATGCATGCTTAGATGATAGAAGTAGAACGATCCCTCACAAAGTTTAAGTAAAACCATGCCCTCCCAACCAAACCTTGCACCATCCTATGCCCTGTACAATCGTTGGTGGGTCTATGAAATTAGGGTGCCACGGTTTTCCTTGGCTGGATGGGTTTGTATCGGATACCTACACGCATAAGGGTTGGTGAGCTTAACAAGGTCATCTTAACAGTTAAGGACCTTGGGGCATAAAGGTTGGGCGCCTAGGTTTGACATAGAGATGTCACCCAACAACAAGAGTCATATGTGATATGATTAGCAAAGGTTGCTTACCGATTTACCTTGTCTTCTAGCAGTGATGCTAAAGCTCACTAGTTGACTTGTTAATTGTGGATCTTGAATCACTTAGTATCAATAGAGGGATGTTGATTTAAGTGGGAGTATATGCTATTAAATTGTTTAATATGTTTTACTCTTTCATGGTTACATGGCTTAGTATTTTGCATATTTTTTTTGTTGTAGATCAATGGCACCGAACAATTCATCACCTTTTGCTTTGCGTTCGATTCTTGAAAAGGATAAACTAAATGGAACAAACTATTCGGACTGGGTCCGTAACCTGAGAATTGTTCTCAGGGCTGAGAAAAAGGAAACTGTTCTGGATACCCCAATCCCGGATGAACCTGCTGATAATGCAACTGCTACCCTTAAGAATGCCTACAAGAAAGCATGTGATGAATCTCTTGAGGTCAGTTGTCTTATGCTTGCATGCATGGAACCTGATCTTCAAAAACAGTTTGAGGATCAGGAAGCGTACGCTATGATCGTTGCGCTTAAGGACATGTTCCAGACTCAGGCTAGGACTGAGAGGTACAATGTCGCTAAGTCCTTTGTGGAATGCAAGCTGGCAGAGGGAGCAGCTGTAGGCCCCCATGTGATCAAAATGGTTGGTTACAGTCAGACTTTGGAAAAGCTTGGTTTTCCATTAGGCCAAGAGTTGGCCACTGACTTCATTTTGGCATCTCTTCCATCTAGCTATGGGCATTTCATTTCGAACTACCATATGCATGGGGTGGAGAGGGGCCTTAATGAATTATGTGGGATGCTGAAAACAGCAGAATGTGACATTAAGAAGTGTGCAGGGCATAGCCATGTGATGGCTGTGCAGAACAAGCCTAGCTTCAAGAAAAAGGGCACTTCTTGGCAGAAGAAGAAGGGCAAGGCTAAGGATACGATCCCTAAGCCAAACCCTGCACCCAAGCAAAAGGCTAGTCCTGCAGGAGACACTGAGTGTTTCTTTTGTCACGAATATGGCCACTGGAAGAGGAACTGCAGCAAGTACCAGGCTTCTTTGAAGAAAAGTGGAAGTAAGAGTACTTCCCACTCAGGTACACTTGTTGTAAATGTTGTGGACATTTTTCTCGCAGATTCTTATGTTAACTCTTGGGTATTTGATACCGGATCGGTTGCTCATATTTGCAATTCGATGCAGGGGCTAATAAGGACTAGAGAAGTGCAAAAAGGCGAAGTGGATTTTCGCGTCGGAAATAAAGCAAGGGTTGCTGCATTGTTCGTCGGCGTCATGCAACTTCACCTTCCGTCAGGATTTATCATGGAGTTGAATAATTGTTATTACATTCCTAGTATGGGTCGAAACATTTTATCACCTTCATGTTTGATGAGGGATGGTTATTCATTCGCGAGTACAAACAATGGTTGTGTAATCTCTAAGAATGCTATGTTTGTGGCTGATGCTCCCATTGTGAATGGGTTATTTATTTTAAATCTTGATAATGCATGTGTTTACAATGTTAGTGCTAAAAGGCTTCGGCCAAATGATTTGAGTCCTACCTATCTATGGCATTGTCGTTTGGGGCATATAAGTGAAAAGCGCATGAAGAAGCTCCATGGTGATGGTCTTCTAACTTCGTTTGATTTTGAATCATACGAGACATGTCAAGCTTGTTTACTTGGAAAGATGACCAAGACGCCTTTTACGGGGTTTCCCGAGAGAGCGACAGACTTGTTGGAACTCATACATACTGATGTATGTGGACCAATGAGCACGACAGCCAGAGGAGGATATCACTACTTCATTACTTTCACTGATGATTTCAGTAGATATGGCTATGTCTACTTGATGAAGCATAAGTCTGAAACTTTTGAAAAGTTCAAAGAGTTTCAAAATGAGGTAGAGAATCAACGTGGCAAGAAAATAAAGGCCTTGCGATCTGATCGCGGAGGCGAATATTTGAGTCACGAGTTTAGCAATCATCTTAAGAGTTGCGGAATTGTTCCACAGCTCACGCCGCCCGGAACGCCTCAAAGAAACGGGGTCTCTGAACGGCGTAATCGAACTTTGTTGGACATGGTTCGATCGATGATGAGCCAGTCGGATTTACCATTATCATTTTGGGGTTACGCGCTAGAAACAGCAGCTTTCACACTAAATAGGGTACCATCTAAATCCGTAGTTAAGACACCATATGAGATGTGGACTGGAAAGAATCCCAGTTTGTCTTTTCTAAAGATTTGGGGTTGTGATGCATTTGTCAAGCGACTTCAGTCGGACAAGCTAACACCCAAATCGGATAAGTGCATTTTTGTGGGATACCCAAGGGAAACCTTAGGTTATTACTTCTACAACCGAGAAGAGGGCAAAGTGTTTGTCGCTCGTAGCGGTGTTTTCCTAGAGAAAGAGTTTCTCACAAAGGGAACGAGTGGAAGGTCGGTGCGACTTGAAGAAGTTCAAGATGAGCCAGTCGGGGATGCTTCTACGAGTGATGCTATTGTAGCAGAACAAGTTGAGGAACCCGTGGCAATAGAAGCACCACAACCACGAAGGTCGGCGAGGCTCCGCGAAGCGCGAGAGTTATTATTGTTAGACAATGATGAGCCTGCGACCTATGCAGAAGCGATGGTGGACCCAGACTCTGAGAAATGGCTGATTGCCATGAGATCCGAGATAGAGTCCATGGGAGACAATCAAGTTTGGAACCTGGTTGACCTGCCTGATGGTTTTAAAGCCATCGAGTGCAAGTGGATCTATAAGAAGAAGATTGATATGGATGGAAATGTTCACATCCATAAAGCTCGACTTGTTGCAAAAGGTTTTCGACAAGTTCAAGGAGTTGACTACGACGAGACTTTCTCGCCCGTAGCGATGCTTAAATCTATACGGATCATTCTAGCCATTGCTGCACATTTCGATTATGAGATATGGCAGATGGACGTCAAGACGGCTTTCTTAAATGGAATCCTTTCTGAGGACGTGTATATGATGCAGCCCGAAGGTTTTGTCGATCCAAACAATGCTGGAAAGGTATGCAAACTTCAAAAGTCTATTTATGGGCTGAAGCAAGCATCTCGGAGTTGGAACATTCGATTTGATGAAGTTGTAAAGGAGTTTGGCTTCACCAAAAACGAACAAGAACCTTGTGTGTATAAGAAAGAAAATGGGAAATCACTTGTGTTTCTAATCTTATATGTGGATGACATATTATTGATTGGAAATGACATTCCTATGCTCGAGTCTGTTAAGACCTCATTGAAAAATAGTTTTTCTATGAAGGACTTGGGAGAAGCGGCATATATTCTGGGTATCAAGATCTATAGAGATAGATCAAGGAGGCTAATTGGATTAAGCCAGAGTACGTACATTGACAAAGTGTTGAAACGGTTCAGCATGGAAGAGGCTAAGAAGGGGTTCTTGCCCATGTCTCACGGCATTAAACTCAGCAAGACTCAGTGTCCTTCGACCACTGATGAGCGAGAACGCATGAGTAGGGTTCCATATGCTTCGGCTATTGGATCCATCATGTATGCAATGACATGTACTCGCCCAGATGTTTCCTATGCTCTAAGTGTTACGAGCAGATACCAGGCTGATCCAGGTGAGATTCACTGGACAGCGGTAAAGAATATCCTTAAGTACTTGAGAAGGACTAAGGATATGTTCCTAGTTTATGGAGGTGAGGTTGAACTCAGTGTAAAGGGTTACACAGATGCGAGTTACCTTAATGACTCAGACGACTCGAAATCGCAATTAGGTTATGTGTTTGTCATGAATGGTGGTGCTGTGAGCTGGAAAAGTTCCAAGCAAGATACAGTGGCCTCCTCTTCAACAGAAGCTGAATATATTGCTGCCTCGGAGGCTGCAAAGGAAGCTGTTTGGATTAGGAATTTCCTGATCGCTCTTGGTGTGGTTCAGGGCTCGTCCAATCCCTTGGACGTTTATTGTGACAACAATGGTGCTATTGCACAAGCCAAAGAACCTAGACAGCACCAGAAGAACAAACATATTCGCATGCGCTACCATCTGATTCGTGAGTTCATTGATGAAGGTAGTGTCATGTTATGCAAAATACATACGGACTCAAATGTTGCTGATCCCTTGACTAAGCCACTCCCGCAGCCTGCGCATGAAGCGCACACAAGAGCAATAGGTATTAGATACTGTCTAGATTGACTCTAGTGCAAGTGGGAGACTGAAGGAAATATGCCCTAGAGGCAATCATAGAGATGATTGTATTTCATGTGTATCCATGAGTTATTATAATGTTCCTTGAATATCCATATACCAGGCAACTTGTATTGATTGGCAATTATGTGAATTGTTTGTGAAACTCTTTACTTGTATGGTTATCTAATAATTGTCCCTAGTCAGAGTTCATGCGAGGACACACGTGAATATTAGACTAGCACATCGATTGGTTAATGACTATGTTTCGCAAGTCATTGACATGGAGATGTCAAACCAATGATGTGGACACATGTTATGAACATGGGGTTGGACTGACCCAACATGAGACTAGCAATAATACTTGCAGCTCTCTCTACACATCGTGTACGTTTTGTCCTTAGACCTGAGATTGTCGCATGTACTTGAGATGTGGATCGACCTACTTTGGGGCTATCAAACACTACTCCGTAACTGGGTAGTTATAAAGGTAGCTTTCGGGTTTGTCCTGATACATGCTGCAAGGCATCGGTCAATCAAGATGGGATTTGCCCCTCTCTACTTGAGAGAGATATCTCTGGGCCCCTCGAGTGATCGGATCCAGAAATGCATGGCCGTGCTACATATGGTTAAGAGTTAACCTAGTAAAGGGATTCTGAATCACAGTATCGAGAAAGAGAGGTCAGCTTAGAGCTAGACCAAATATCGTGAGGCAAAGGGAAAGACATGTACTCAACCTTGTGATGGTTCGTCCGAATGATCTTTATATGCGTTTAGGAGTTGGCACGTCTTGCTAGAGGCCGCTACCAACTATTGACGGAGTAAGTGTACTCGCGTCATGTCTATACGTGTATGAACCTATAGGGTCACACACTTTAGGGGCTGGAAGCCTAATGAGGATTGGATCCGAATTAGACCAGGCTTAGGCTGCTAATGGGCTGCTAATGTAGAAGCCCACCAGGGATGCCTATATAAGAGGGAGTGAGGCGAGCTGAAAAGGTGAGAGCATTCCACCCAGCCGCCACTCCTCTTCCGCCTGTGTTGCACGCGCAGACCTAGCAGTCTGGCGTGTGACGACTTCCACTCCGGACGTGTGGATACCTCGGAGGTGCTGCATCTGTAGCACTTGGACGAGCCGCGCAAAGGGGAGCTGCTCGTGGGACGAGGACGAGGAGGAGACGTAGAACATCTACACTGCCGCAACGTGCTTCATCGAGTTCCGCACCTGCGCGTCTAGCGGTAATCCCGTGATCTATGACAATAGTATTCCTGGTTGACGCGGTAGAAATTTTTGATTTTGCGCTAGTGTAGCCTACCCGTTACCCTTCAATAGAGCCCCTAGAATATGCAACTGCCACACATGGAGATGGTGAACCCGCAGTGTGACAGAAGCAGTTGCATTACCACACCCAACTGGAGTGTGTGTGGGTCATCAAGGTGTGGCTTTTGAGACACCATAGCACATATGCTTTGATTTGTAGTGACTTAATTTGTGTCAAACAACCATCGTGGTCAGAGAGCCCCTAGAATATGCAACTACCACACATGGAGATGGGTAAACCTGTAGTGTGACAGAAGCAGTTGCATCACCACACCCAACTAGAGTGTGTTTGGGTCATCAAAGTGTGGCTTTTGAGACTCCATAACAAAGATGCTTTGATCTGTAGGGACTCTAGTTGGGTCAAACTACCATGGTGGTCAAAGAGCCCATAGAGCCCCTAGAATATGCAACTGCCACACATGGAGATGGTGAACCTGTAGTGTGACAGAAGCAGTTGCATCACCACACCAAACTGGAGTGTGTGTGGGTCATCAAGGTGTGGCTTTTCAGACTCCATAACACAGATGCATTGATCTGTAAGGACTCTAGTTGTGTCAAACAACCATGGTGATCAGAGAGCCCAGAGAGCCCCTAGAATATGCAACTGCCACACATGGAGTTGATGAACCTGTAGTGTGACATAAGCAGTTGCTTCACCACACCCAACTGGAGTGTGTGTGGGTCATCAATGTTTTTCTTTTGAGACTCCATGACATAGATGCATTGATCTGTATGGACTCTAGTTGTGTCAAACAACCATGGTGGTTAGAGAACCCAGAGAGCCCCTAGAATATGCAACTACCACACATGGAGTTGGTGAACCTGCAGTGTGACATAAGCAGTTGCATCACCACACCCAACTGGAGTGTGTGTGGGTCATCAAGGTTTCTCTTTTGAGACTCCTTGACACAGATGCATTGATCTGTATGGACTCCAGTTGTGTCAAACAACCATGGTGGTCAGATAGCCTAGAGAGCCCCTAGAATATGCAACTACCACACATGGAGATGGTGAACCTGCGGTGTGACAGAAGCAGTTGCATTACACACCCAACTGGAGTGTGTGTGGGTCATCAAGGTGTGGCTTTTGAGACTCCATAACACAGATGCATTGGTCTATAGGGACTCCATTTGTGTCACAACCATGGTGGTCAAAGAGCCCATAGAGCCCCTAGAATATGCAACTGCCACACATGGAGATGGTGAACCTGCAGTGTGACAGAAGCAGTTGCAGCACCACACCCAACTAGAGTGTGTGTGGGTCATCAAGGTGTGGCTTTTGAGACTCCATAAGACAAATGCATTGATCTTTAGGGACTCTATAACACAGATGCATTGATCTATAGGGACTCAAGTTGTGTGAAACAACCATGGTGGTCAGAGAGCCCAGAGAGCCCCTAGAATATGCAACTGCCACACATGGAGACGGTGAACCTGCAGTGTGACAAAAGCAGTTGCATCACCACACTCAACTGGAGTGTGTCTGGGTCAGCAAGGTGTGGCTTTTGAGACTCCATAAGATAGATGCATTGATCTGTAGGGACTCCATTTGTGTCAGACAACCATGGTGGCCAGAGAGCCCAAAGAGCCCCTAGAATATGCAACTTCCACACATGGAGATGGGTAAACCTGCAGTGTGACAGAATTAGTTGCATCACCACACCCAATTGGAGTGTGTGTGGGTCATCAAGGTGTGGATTTTGAGATTAAATAACACAGATGCATTGATCTGTAGGGACTCCATTTGTGTCAAACAACCATTGTGGTCAGAGATCGTAGAGAGCCCCTAGAATATGCAACTGCCACGTATGGAGATGGTGAACCTGCAGTGTGATAGAAGCAGTTGCATCACCACAGCCAACTGGAGTGTGTGTGGGTCATGAATGTGTGGCTTTTGAGACTCCATAACACATATGCATTGATCTGTAGGGACTTTATTTGTGTCAAACAAACATGGTGGTTAGAGAGCCTATAGAGCCCCTATAATATGCAACTACCACACATGGAGATGGGTAAACCTGCAGTGTGGCAGAAGCAGTTGCATCACCACACCCAACTAGAGTGTGTGTGGGTCATCAAGGTGTGGCTTTTGAAACTCCATAACACAGATGCATTGCTCTGTAGGGACTCCAATTGTGTCAAACAACCATGGTAGTCAGAGAGCCCAGAGAGCCCCTAGAATATGCAACTGCCACACATGGAGATGATGAACCTGTAGTGTGACAGAAGAAGTTGCATCACCACACCAGCTGGAGTGTGTGTGGGTTATCAAGGTGTGGCTTTTGAGACTCCATAACAAAGATGCATTGATCTGTAGTGACTCAGGTTGTGTCAAACAACCATGGTGGTCAAAGAGCCCAGAGAGTCCCTAGAATATGCAACTGCCACACAAGGAGATGGTGAACCTGAAGTGTGACAGAAGCAGTTGCATCACCACACCCAACTGGAGTGTGTGTGAGTCATCAAGGTTTTGCTTTTGAGACTCCATAACACAGATGCATTGATCTATAGGGACTCCAGTTGTGTCAAACAACCATGGTGGTCAGAGAGCCTAGAGAGCCCCTAGAATATGCAACTTCCACACATGGAGATGGTGAACCTGTAGTGTGATAGAAGCAGTTGCATCACCACACCCAACTAGAGTGTGTGTGGGTCATCAAGGTGTGGCTTTTGAGACTCCATAACACATATGCATTGGCCTATAGGGACTTCATTTGTGTCAAACAAACATGGTTGTCAGAGAGCGCAGAGAGCCCCTAGAATATGCAACTACCACACATGGAGATGGGTAAACCTGCAGTGTGGCAGAAACAGTTGCATCACCACAACCAACTAGAGTGTATGTGGGTCATCAAGGTGTGGCTTTTGAGACTCCATAACACAGATGCATTGATCTTTAGGGACTCCAATTGTGTCAAACAACCATGGTAGTTAGAGAGCCCAGAGAGCCCATAGAATATGCAACTGCCACAAAGGAGATGGTGAACCTGTAGTGTGACAGAAGCAGTTGCATCACCACACCCAGCTGTAGTGTGTGTGGGTTATCAAGGTGTGGCTTTTGAGACTCCATAACACAGATGCATTGATCTGTAGGGACTCCAGTTGTGTCAAACAACCATGGTGGTCAGACAGCCCAGAGAGCCCCTAGAATATGCAACTGCCACACATGGAGATGGTAAACCTGAAGTGTGACAGAAGCAGTTGCATCACCACACCCAACTGGAGTGTCTGTGGATCATCAAGGTTTGGCTATTGAGACTCCATAACACAGATGCATTGATCTATAGGGACTCCAGTTGTGTCAGATAACCATGGTGGTCAAAGAGCCCATAGAGCCCCTAGAATATGGAACTGTCACACATGGAGATGGTGAACCTGTAGTGTGACAGAAGCAGTTGCATCACCAGACCCAACTGGAGTGTGTGTGGGTCATCAAGGTGTGGCTTTTGTGACACCATAACACAGATGCATTGATCTATATGGACTCCAGTTGTGTCAAACAACCATGGTGGTCAGAGAGCCCAGAGAGCCCCTAGAATATTCAACTGCCACACATGGAGATGGTGAACCTGAAGTGTGACAGAAGCAGTTGGATCACCACACCCAACTGGAGTGTGTGTGGGTCATCAAGGTTTGTCTTTTGAGACTCCATAACACAGATGCATTGAACTGTAGGGACTCCAGTTGTGTCAAACAACCATGGTGGTCAGAGAGCCCAGAGAGCCCCTAGAATATGCAACTGCCACACATGGAGATGGTGAACCTGCAGTGTGACAGAAGCAGTTGCATTACCACACCCAACTAGAATGGGGATTGTTCGTCTGCGGTACCAAAGTTGGCAGGCCAGCGCATGGCGGTACCTAAGTTCCCTTAAATCACCGCGTTTCGAAAAGTTGGGCTGCCAACTACTGACAGGGGCCATTTGGAGGCAAACTCATCTCACCCCTGCCAAATTCAAACATTCCATTAAACCGCCTCGTGAAGTAGACGGTTGGGACCCACATGTCGGTCAGTTGTCCGTGACACGGGCGCCAACACGGCAACCTCTTAGGCAAATCGAGCAGCTAAGAGATGCGTTGACCAATTTCACAAATCCATTCCCAGCTTTCCCCTAGCACCGGCAGCGTTAGAATCCACCCTCCTGGCAGAACGATCCCTTCGGACATTTTACTTCCAGCACCAAGTTGCTGCGGCCAGTTGCTGCGCCCAGTCGCTGATCCCGAGCTCCAATGGCGGATGCCGTAGCCGCCGTTGCGAGGCTCTAGCCCGCCTCCGCCGCCGACGAGCCGAGCAGCTCGGAAGATTGCAGATCCTACTATAAAGAAAGAAGAAGTTTTGTCTACAAGCGGGTGATCAACCCTTCTCTTTGTTATTCGCACTAGTTACAACTGCTAGCTGGCTACCGAACCTCAAATTGTTTGTTAGCCCATCGCTGACAAACATATTTTGTCCACAGTTTTCTGTCAAGTGGGATCTGCGCGGACCCCCCTTACCTGGTTACGGTAGTCCTCCATAGGTACGACTCTAAGGGCAACAGGTATGGACACCATTGTTTCACGATGGATGAAGCGCATGCGCAGATCTGCACTATATCTAGTATGGTTGCTGCTCTGCGTAATCATGTTGAATTATGGCCGAAGCAGACTGCAAAGTTCAGCTTCATGGATGAACGTGGCATCATGGTTCCTATAAGGTGTGACAGTCAGCTAATTGGGTTGATCAAAAGGTATGCTTCGGATTGCATGTTTGAGCTGAATTGTGATGTACTGGATGTGGAAGCTGGTGCAACTGGCAGTCGCCCTTCTATTCTTGGACAGGGTGGTTTCTCGAACCCAATTAGCTCCTGGTAAGCAAAGGTCGCTTGGGGTTCACATGTTTGTGCTGAATTGTAATTTTTGTTTTATTTACTCTGTAGATATTAGGCAGTTATGCAACAGTCTTGTTTCTTTGATAGGAAGTGCCGCAAGGTTAGAAACATGACTGCCGGGTCAGTGATTTTGCTGCCCGAATAAATTAAAAACGAGTGGAAATATGATGCTGGACACGATTCTGGTGCCCATTGTCCCGGCGATACAGAGTACGTGAAGCTAAGAAAATTGGCACCGAGGAAGAGGAAGAAGGCAGGAAATGAAGAAGCCAGTGGACATGAAGGCTTGGCACCCAGGCTGCGAAAGAAGGCTGCTGGCAATGAAGATGCATAGTAATGTGTTGAACTTGAACCTATATATGTAATTCTGTTAAATTCTGATCGCTCTGTGTGTGGCACGTTGTTGGGCGAAACAATCTACCCACTACTACTGCTACTGCTATCCGAAATTGTGATTCTCTGAGTAAAATGTACCGCGACTTAGGGTTTGGAAACGCCCGAGTCGGTAGTTGAATCCGAAATTGTGATTGTGCCACTGCTATCTGAAAACAATGATCCACCGGTTCCACGATTGCTGAGGGGTAGGAGGTCTCCAAATACGACGGAATGTAAGTGGCACATAAATAAATAATTTAAGCTTCCGCACTCCACGAAGCAGCAACTTATTTCAGATGCTGCACAACAACGTGGCAACATAAACAACAATGTTCTCACCGATAATGCCCAGATGAGGAGGAAATCGGTACCACTTTCTGGCCTAATCTTGAGCCCGTCTATCTCACTGCCTCTCTGCTCCTGCATCCCCTGCATCTGGTGAAGCTCCCGGATACGTGCTTCCACTTTATAAATTGTGGTTGTGCCATTTGCATGCGGCACAATCCACGTAGATTACGTTTAAACAAACCACCAGTGTTAGAATACACTAGTAGAAAAGGTGTCTTTGGTCCACGGTTATCTTCCCAATCCGGGACAGAGATCTAAATCGAGGCAGAAATTGATCTAAATCACAAATTCTTCCATAAATTAATGCGGGCTTAGAGAAATTTTTTTCCTCCCTGGAATCCGGGACCAATAGTTCAGACCGCTAGGTCAACAAGTACAAATATTACAACTTAAAAAGGCACGGAGCTTAAGCTAAATAGAACTAGTTATCACACATCTCCTTGATCTTCCTAATCTTGGCCCGATGCGCATCTTCCTGCGAGAGCAAGGATCAAATTGTCTGCTCCTTCCTTTTAGAATCTTCCTTGCACAACTTCAATTGTTTCTCTGCATTTTTCCTCATGCACTTGTCAATACTCGTAGTTGTGTACTGCAGGACTTTGGCCTGGTGGAGACAGTTCCTTGCTTGAGTCAGTTCTTGCTCTCCTTTAGCCTCCCGGGCCAACGCCACGTCCCTCTCCTTCTCGACTTTGATAACCTTGTCTTGCACACACCTGAGATCTCGCTTATGCTTGGTCGTGTCAACTGGTTCCCATAGATTCATCTCAACACTATCAAGAAGTGAGCTGAATACGGATTCTTTCAACTCGACAGTTATTTCCCATAGTTTGTCCATCGTTTTCTGCATCGATTTGGGCCACTCTGGATCTACCCATTTGACAACACCGCAACTTCCGCCTTGCATCATTGCACGATGTCCTTGACACCATAGAAACCCCCTGCCTGCGTTTCGTCCTTCGAAGGCTACAAATTTAGCGGGCACATATCCATGTTTACATACCAGAGGACTGTCTTCATCCTCTAAACCGTGATAGTCGGAGTCATACATCGTCTGGTTGGCCTAACACATCATACGCGCATGAGTAAACAGATTAGATCTAGCTCAAAAAATAGATAACTGGCAACAGATGATAGAAATAGAGATGAGACGACTCACATCGAAATCACTGTCCCTGTCGTCACGACGTGTTTCCTCGCTGTCTCCTCTTGAACCCATGGCGAGAGGGGTGGGGGGGTTGCTGCTGGAGAGGGGATTGGGATGGAGGCGCCATCAGCGAGCGGCTACGGCAGGATGGGAGTGAAGTGGGGAAAGTGGCTTCGAGGGTAAGGAAGAGAAGTACGGGGAGGAAGAGCACTAATGGGGATGTGACACTGGGATGCGGCCCACTGAACTCGTGAGACGAGACACTCGAAAAAGGGGAGTGCCCTGTGTTGCCAGTTTGTCCAAAGCAAGCGTGGCAAATCATGCCACAAAACAGCCTACTCGCGGATCGCTCTCACGAAGACCATCCCAATCTTCCAAGCACCCCAATCAAATGGTATGTAACAATCGTCAAGCAGAACAACTATGTTAGGGCGTGCCTTCTAGAAGACTCCGTCTAACGGCTACCCATGCAATGACACTGGCTGTGGTTCATGAAAATAACAGACATGCAATGACACTGGCTGTGATCCATGAAAAGAACAGACATGCAATGACACTGGTGGATCCTTATGTGGTTCATGAAAAGAACAGACAGACAATGACACTTGTGGATCCTTATGTGGTTTGTTTAGAAGAATACACATGCAATGACACTGGGTGTGGTTCATGAGAATAACACACATGCAATGACACTGTTGGATCCTTATGTGGTTTGTTTAGAGGAACAGACATGCAATGACACCGGTGGATCCACATGTGGTTTATGGAAGTAAAAGACATGCAATGACACTGGTAGATCCTTATGTGGTTCATGAAAAGAACAGACATGCAGTGAAACTGGGTGTGGTTCAGGAAAAGAACAGACATGCACTAACACTAGGTGTGGGTCATGAAAAGAACAGACATGCAATGACACTGGTGGGCCCATCCTTATGTGGTTCATGGAAAGAATAGACTTGCAATGACACTAGTGGATCCTTATATGGTTTTTTAGAAGAACACACATGCAATTACACTGGGTGTGGTTAATGAAAAGAACACACACGTAATGACACTGGTGGATCCTTGTGTGGTTTGTTTTGAGGAACGGACATGCAATTCAACCGGTGGATCAATGGGTGGTTCATGAGAAGAACACACATCCAATGACTCTGGTACATCCTTATGTGGTTCATGAAAAGAACTGGCATGCAGTGACACTGGGTGTGGTTCATGAAAAGAACAGACATGCACTGACACTAGGAGTGGTTCATGAAAAGAATAGACATGCAATGACACTTGTGGATCCTTATGTGGTTTATGGAAGGAACAGACATGCAATCACACCGGTGGATCCACATGTGGTTTCTGGAAGTAACACACATGCAATGACACTAGGTGTCGTTCATGAAAAGAACATAAATGCAATGACACTGGTAGATCCTTATGTGGTTCATGAGAAGAACACACACACAATGACACTGGTGGATCCTTATGTGGTTTGTTTAGAGGAACACACATGCAATGACACCGGTGGATCCACATGTGGTTTATGGAAGTAAAAGACATGCAATGACACTGGCAGATCCTTATGTGGTTCATGAATAGAACATACATGCACTGACACTGGGTGTGGTTCATGAAAAGAATAGTCACGTAATGACACTGGTGGGCCCATCCTTATGTTGTTCATGAGAAGAACAGACAGGCAATGACACTGGTGGATCCTTATGTGGTTTGTTTAGAGGAACACACTTGCAATAAAAGCGGTGGATCCACATGTGGTTTATGGAAGTAACACACATGCAATGACACTAGGTGTGGTTCATGAAAAGAATAGACATGCAATGACACTAGTAGATCCTTATGTGGTTCAAGAAAAAAACAGACATGCAATGACACTAATGGATCCTTATGTGGTTTGTTTAGATGAACATACATGCAATGACTCTAGCCGTGGTTCATGGAAAGAACAGACATGCAATGACACCGGGTGTGGTTCATGAAAAGAACAGACATGCAATGACACTGGTGGATCCTTATGTGGTTAATGGAAGGAACAGACATGCAATCACAACGGTGGATCCATATGTGGTTTATGGAAGTAACAAACGTGCAATGACACTAGGTGTGGTTCATGAAAATAACAGACATGCAATGACACTGGTAGATCCTTATGTGGTTCATGAGAAGAACACACACACAATGACAATGGTGGATCCTTATGTGGTTTGTTTAGAGGAACAAACATGCAATGACACCGGTGGATCCACATGTGGTTTATGGAAGTAAAAGACATGCAATGACACTGGTAGATCCTTTTGTGGTTCATGAAAAGAATAGAAATGCAATGAAACTAGGTGTGGTTCATGAAAAGAACAGACATGCACTGACACTGGGTGTGGTTCATGAAAAGAACAGACATGCAATGACACTGGTGGGCCCATCCTTATGTGGTTCATGAAAACAACAGACATGCAGTGACACTGGTGGATCCTTATGTGGTTTGTTTAGAGGAACATACATGCAATGACACTGGTGGATCCACATGTGGTTTATGGAAGTAACACACATGCAATGACACTGGGTGTGGTTCATGAAAACAACAGACATGCAATGACACTGGTAGATCCTTATGTCGTTCATGAAAAGAACAGACATGCAATGACACTGGTGGATCCTTATGTGGTTTGTTTAGAGGAACGACATGCAATGACTCTAGCGGTGGTTCATGAAAAGAAAAAACATGCGATGACACCGGGTGTGGTTCATGAAAAGAATAGACATGCAATGATTTATGTGGTTTGTTTAGAATAACACACATGCAATGACACTGGGTGTGGTTCATGAAAAGAACATATAGGCAATGACACTGGTGGATCCTTATGTGGTTTGTTTAGAAGACCATGCATGCAATGACACTAGGTGTGGTTCATGAAAAGAACATACACGCAATGACACTGGTGGATCCTTATGTTGTTTGTTTAGAGGAACATATATGAAATCACACTAGGTGGATCCATATGTGGTTTATGGAAGTAAAATACATGCATTGACACTGGCTGTGATTCATGAAAAGAACATACATGCAATGACACTGGTGGATCCTTATGTGGTTCATGAAAACAACAGATAGACAATGACACTAGTGGATCCTTATGTGGTTTGTTTAGAAGAGCACACATGAAATGACACTGGGTGTGGTTCATGAGAAGAACACACACGCAATGACACTGGTGGATACTTGTGTGGTTTGTTTAGAGGAACAGACATGCAATGACACCGGTGGATCCATATGTGGTTTGTGGAAGTAAAATCCATGCAATGACACTGGTAGATCCTTATGTGTTTCATGAAAAGAACAGACATGTAGTGAAACTGGGTGTGGTTGATGAATAAAACATACATGCACTTACACTGGGTGTGGTCATGAAAAGAACAGACATGCAATGACACTGGTGGGCCCATCATTATGTGGTTCATGAAAAGAACGGACACGCAATGACACTGGTGGATCCTTATGTGGTTTGTTTCCAGGAACACACATGCAATGACACTGGGTGTGGTTCATGAAAAGAAAACACATCCAATGACACTGGTGTATCCTTGTGTGGTTTGTTTAGAGGAACAGACATGCATTGAGACCGGTGGATCCACGTGTGGTTCATGAGAAGAACACACATCCAATGACTCTGGTAGATCATTATGTGGTTCATGAAGAGAACTGACATGCAGTGACACTGGGTATGGTTCATGAAAAGAACAGACATGCACTGACACTAGGAGTGGTTCATGAAAAGAATAGACATGTAATGACACTTGTGGATCCTTATGTGGTTTATGGAAGGAATAGACATGCAGTCACACCGGTGGATCCACATGTGGTTTATGGAAGTAACACACATGCAATGACACTAGGTGTCGTTAAAGAAAAGAACAGAAATGCAATGACACTGGTAGATCCTTATGTGGTTCATGAGAAGAACACACACGCAATGACACTAGTGGATCCTTATGTGGTTTGTTTAGAGGAACACACATGCAATGACACCGGTGGATCCACATGTGGTTTTTGGAAGTAAAAGACATGCAATGACACCGGTAGATCCTTATGTGGTTCATGAAAAGAACAGACATGCAGTGAAACTAGGTGTGGTTCATGAATAGAACGGACATGCACTGACACTGGGTGTAGTTCATGAAAAGAATAGACATGCAATGACACTGGTGGGCCCATCCTTATGTGGTTCATGAAAAGAATAGACATGCAATGACACTGCTGGATCCTTATGTGGTTTGTTTAGAGGAACACACATGCAATGACACTGGGTGTGGTTCATGAAAAGAACACACACGCAATGACACTGGTAGATCCTTGTGTGGTTTCTTTAGAGGAACAGACATGCAATGAAACCGGTGGATCCAAGTGTGGTTCATGAGAAGAACACACATCCAGTAACTCTGGTAGATCCTTATGTGGTTCAGGAAAAGAACTGACATGCAGTGACACTGGGTGTGGATCATGAAAAGAACAGACATGCACTGACACTAGGAGTGGTTCATGAAAAGAACAGACAGGCAATGACACTTGTGGATCCTTATGTGGTTTATGGAAGGAACAGACATGCAATCACACCGGTGGATCCACATGTGGTTTATGGAAGTAACACACATGCAATGACACTGGGTGTGGTTCATGAAAAGAACAGACATACAATGACACTGGTAGATCCTTATGTTGTTCATGAGAAGAACACACACGCAATGAAACTTGTGGATCCACATGTGGTTTGTTTAGAGGAACAAACATCCAATGACACTGGTGGATCCTTGTGTGGTTTGTTTAGAGGAACAGACAGGCAATGACACCGGTGGATCCACGTGTGGTTCATGAGAAGAACACGCATCCAATGACTCTGGTAGATCATTATGTAGTTCATGAAAACAAGTGACATGCAGTGACACTGGGTGTGGTTCATGAAAAGAACAGACATGCACTAACACTAGGAGTGGTTCATGAAAAGAACAAACAGACAATGACACTTGTGGATCCTTATGTGGTTTATGGAAGGAACAGACATGCAATCACACTGGTGGATCCACATGTAGTTTATGGAAGTAACACACATGCAATGACACTGGGTGAGGTTCATGAAAAGAACAGACATGCAATAACACTGGTAGATCCTGGTGTGGTTCATGAGAAGAACACACACGCAA
The DNA here is from genome assembly GCA_910589775.1 of Avena eriantha. Taxonomy (NCBI): domain Eukaryota; kingdom Viridiplantae; phylum Streptophyta; class Magnoliopsida; order Poales; family Poaceae; genus Avena; species Avena eriantha. The sequence goes on from CAJUXJ010001276.1 coordinate 112,136, forward strand.
TCACACTGGTAGATCCTTATGTGGTTTGTTTAGAGGAACAAACATGCAATGACACTGGTGGATCCACATGTGGTTTATGGAAGTAAAAGACATGCAATGACACTGGTAGATCCTTATGTGGTTCATGAATAGAACAAACATGGAGTGAAGCTGGGTGTGGTTCATGAATAGAACAGACATGCAATGACACTGGTGGGCCCATCCTTATGTGGTTCATGAGAAGAATAGACATGCAATGACACTAGTGGATCCTTATGTGGTTTAATTAGAGGAACAAACATGCAATGACACCGGTGGATCCACATGTGGTTTATGGAAGTAACACACATGCAATGACACTGGGTGTGGTTCATGAAAAGAACAGACATGCAATGACACTAGTAGATCCATATATGGTTCATGAAAAGAACATACATGCAATGACACTGGTGGATCCTTATGTGGTTTGTTTAGAGGAACAGACATGCAATGAGTCTAGCCGTGGTTCATGAAAAGAATAGACATGCAATGACACTGGGTGTGGTACATGAGAAGAACAGACATGCAATGACTTATGTGGTTTATTTACAATGACACACATGCAATGACACTGGGTGTGGTTCATGAAAAGAACATATCGGCAATGGCATTGGTGGATCCTTATGTGGTTTGTTTAGAAGAACACGCATGCAATGACACTTGGTCTGGTTCATGAAAAGAACAGACACGCAATGACACTGGTGGATCCTTATGTGGTTTGTTTAGAGGAACGGACATGCAATCACACTAGGTGGATCCTTATGTGGTTTATGGAAGGAAAATACATGTAATGACATTGTCTGTGATTCATGAAAAGAACAGACATGCAATGACACTGGTGGATCCTTATGTGGTTCATGAAAATAACAGACAGGCAATGACACTGGTGGATCCTTGTGTGGTTTGTTTAGAAGAACACACATGCAATGACACTGAGTGTGGTTCATGAGAAGAACACACACGCAATGACACTGGTGGATCCTTATGTTGTTTGTTTAGAGGAACATACATGCAATGACACCGGTGGATCCACAAGTGGTTTATGGAAGTAAAAGACATGCAATGACACTAGTAGATCCTTAAGTGGTTCATGAAAAGAACAGACATGTAGTGAAACTTGGTGTGGTTCATGAATAGAATAGACATGCGTTGACACTGGGTGTGGTTCATGAAAAGAACAGACATGCAATGACACTGGTGGGCCCATCCTTATGTGGTTCATTAAAAGAACAGACATGCAATGACACTAGTGGATCCTTATGTGGTTTGTTTAGAAGAACACACATGCAATGACATTTGTGGATCCACATGTGGCTTGTGGAAGTAAAAGACATGCAATGACACTGGTAGATCCTTATGTGGTTCAAGAAAAGAACAGACATGCAGTGAAACTGGGTGCGGTTCATGAATAGAACAGACATGCACTGACACTAGGTGTGGTTCATGAAAAGAACAGACATGCAATGACACTGGTGGATCCTTACGTGGTTTGTTTAGAAGAACACACATGCAATGACACTGGGTGTGGTTCATGAAAAGAACACACGCGCAATGACACTGGTGGATCCTTGTGTAGTTTGTTTAGAGGAACAGACATGCAATGACACCGGTGGATCCACGTGTTGTTCATGAGAAGAACAGACATTCAATGACTCTGGTAGATCCTTATGTGGTTCATGAAAAGAACTGACATGCAGTGACACTGGGTGTGGTTCATGGAAATAACAGACATGCACTGACACTAGGAGTGGTTCATGAAAATAACAGACAGGGCAATGACACTGGTGGATCCTTATGTGATTTATGGAAGGAAATACATGCAATCACACCGGTGGATCCACATGTCGTTTATGGAAGTAACACACATGCAATGACACTGGGTGTGGTTCATGAAAAGAACAGACATGTAATGACACTGGTAGATCCTTATGTGGTTCATGAGAAGAACACACACGTAATGACACTGGTGGCTCCTTATGTGGTTTGTTTAGAGGAACAAACAAGCAATGACACCGGTGGATCCACATGTGGTTATGGAAGTAAAACACATGCAATGACACTGGGTAGATCCTTATGTGGTTCATGAAAAGAAAGTCATGTGCTGACACAAGGTGTGGTTCATGAAAGAACAGACATGCAATGACACTGGTGGGCCCATCCTTATGTGGTTCATGAGAAGAACAGACAGGCAATAACACTTGTGGATCCTTATGTGGTTTGTTTAGAGGAACAGACATGCAATG
>CAJUXJ010001276.1:115396-213968 GCA_910589775.1 Avena eriantha
TTTAGAGGAACAGACATGCAATGACTCTAGCCGTGGTTCATGAAGAGAACAGACATGCAATGACAACGGGTGTGGCTCATGAAAAGAACAGACATGCAATGACTTATGTGGTTTGTTTAGAATAACACACATGCAATGACACTAAGTGTGGTTCATGAAAAGAACATATAGGCAATGACACTGGTGGATCCTTATGTGGTTTGTTTATAAGAACATGCATGCAATGATACTAGGTGTGGTTCTTGAAAAGAAAGAGACGCAATGACACTGGTGCATCCTTATGTGGTTTGTTTAGAGGAACAAACATGCAATCACACTAGGTGGATCCATATGTGGTTTATGGAAGTAAAAGACATGCAATGACACTGGCTGTGATTCATGAAAAGAACAGACATGCAATGACACTGGTGGATCCTTATGTGGTTCATGAAAAGAACAGACAGGCAATGAGACTAGTGGATCCTTATGTGGTTTGTTTAGAAGAACACACATGCAATGACACTGGGTGTGGTTCATGAGAAGAACACACACGCAATGACACTGGTGGATCCTTATGTGGTTTGTTTAGAGGAACTGACATGCAATGACACCCGTGGATCCACATGTGGTTTATGGAGGTAAAAGATATGCAATGCCACTAGTAGATCCTTGTGTGGTTCATGAATAGAATAAACATGCAATGACACTAGGTGTGGTTGATGAAAATAACAGACATGCAATGACACTTATGGGCCCATCCTTATGTGGTTCATGAAAAGAACAGACATGCAATGACACTGGTGGATCCTTTGGTGGTTTATTTAGAGGAACACACATGCAATAACACTAGGTCTGGTTCATGAAAAGAACACACATCCAATGACACTGGTGGATCCTTGTGTGGTTTGTTTAGAGGAACAAACATGCAATGACACCGGTGGATCCACGTGTGGTTCATGAGAAGAACATACATCCAATGACTCTGGTAGATCCTTTGGTGGTTCATGAAAAGAACTGACATGCAGTGACACTGGGTGTGGTTCATGAAAAGAACAGACATGCACTGACGCTAGGAGTGGTTCATGAAAAGAACAAACAGGCAATGACACTTGTGGATCCTTATGTAGTTTATGGAAGGAATAGACATGCAATCACACCGGTGGATCCACATGTGGTTTATGGAAGTAACACACATGCAATGACACTGGGTGTGGTTCATGAAAAGAACATACATGCAATGACACTGATAGAGCCTTATGTGGTTCATGAGAAGAACACACACGCAATGACACTGGTGGATCCTTATGTGGTTTGTTTAGAGGAACAAACATGCAATGACACTGGGTGTGGTTTATGAGAAGAACACACATCCATTGAACTCTAGTGGATCTATCTTGGCATAATTTGATGTATTCCACGATGTATTTCATTGTACAAGACACTTTACATTTTTATACTACTCAGTTTTGCCCTTGGTTTTATGTGGTACTACTTAGTTTTGCCCACCCCCTCTCTATCTTTCGTAGAAGCCCAAAACTGTGCTCACCCTGTCTGCTACTCCCTGATTGGTTGTCACAGTTGTCACGCGGATCGTGCGCACCAACCGTTGATTTTGTGCGATCCAACGATGATAGTTGCACACCTCGTGCCCTTCATAGTACGGCGTGAGACAGCACAGACGTCTCCCTCCGTGAGACTTCTACAGGAAGGATCACGATGCGGTCCATCCAAAAAGTCGTCGAGCGGTCATGTCAAGTTTAATCAAGTCTGAAAAGCCTACTACTGCTACTACAAATCATGCACAGGGCAACGGGTTCATCGAGTGCACGGTTGTCGACAGGACGCTGCAATTTATTGCCACTTGATTTTAATCAGCCATATCCCATTTATACGCAGCGCTCTCAATCTCACTTCCAACTGGGCCCTACCACTAGTAAATTCCATGAGTCAAGGGCCCCCCTCGAGTAGATCTAACGTTGATAGAAATTCGTTCCCGACCACTTGCATGCAGTGGAATCGAGGTCTACCATGAGCGTGTTTTCAATGCAGCTCTAAAGTAGAGATCGTGGCAGTTTCAAAAAAAGGGAACCGAAAAAAGGGTGGAGATCATGGTAGCCCCCCACCACCCACCACCACCCCCTCGCCCACCACCCGTGTCCACTCGAGGACTATGAACGGTCCGATGTTTATAACCCCCCTCGACCTTCTTCTTCCAGGAGCTCGTGTCATTTCCCCCCAGTCTATCTATTCCCAAGACCCCAATCTACACCTGCCACGCGTGCTGAATCTCCCTCGTTTGCACTACCTCCTTCCCTTGGTGCACCATGAAGCGTAAGCGTGGAGAAGATCCGGAGGTGAAGCCAGTTGAAGGCGAAGCAGCATATGGCTCGGTCGTCGCCAAGCATACGGAGGCGTCTTCTCCGGGCACGAACGCCGCTCTTCACCACGCTGTCGAGGGTGCGAACTTGTAACACCCTCAAATCGGCCCTATGCAAGTTTTGGCCCTTTCCGCCAAACCCGCATAGAAACGATTCAAGGACGCCCACCAAGCACTTTCGTGCGGGTGGAAAACGAAGTAATACCATTACACAACAGTCCTCGATGGGACCCACAGAATAGATATATATATATATACAACATGACTCCATGAGTCAAGAATACATATATATACAGTACAAATATCCAAATCACCTTGAAAACGATAGAGCGTCCGACTACGGACAAGATGCAAATGGGGCTAAGAGCCCTGAAGAATAATCAATGGCGTCCATAACCCTGCCTAGGCCAAGACGGAAGGGTAACCCTGCTAACGACATCGATCTCAAACCTGCTAAACAACAAAAGGGGTGCCGACAGAGGGCAAAGGAAAAAGAGGAGCGTCAGTACTGAGGCCAGTACACGGCGAGGCTAGAATTCGGCGGCACTCGCCTACATAGGTATGGTGGACTGAAGCGGCAGTGCAGCAACACTATACAACCTATAGAGACTCGGTATCACTGGCGGCTATTAGAGAGGGGTATGAAAGACCTATTCGGATCCAACCTGAGACTACACCAAGCATACCCATCCTGGTATTTCCTCCTCGAGACCAAACGAGGAAGTCAGACCGAGGAACTCACACGGTTGGTAATTTTACTCATTCCGTTTTAGTTGCAGCAATTACTATTCAGATATAGATAGCATGAGTCATCCTGATAGCAAAAGTAGTGGGCAGTTTTAGTTAACATTCCGTTGTAGTTGGAACAGTTACTAGTCAGATATAATTGTCCTGAGGAATCGCAAAACCCAGCAGTTGTTGGCACTATTATCACATTCCATTGGAGTTGCAATACTTACTAGGCAGATATAACAAACAACCCAGATCCAGCAGTTGTTGGCATTTTTAATATCCATTCCGTTATAGTTGAATCTGATTACTAGTCATATATTAAGTCAAGTTTATAGCACTACTTTAGTTATGCTTGTCTATGATCGAGATACTGTGCTCCAAGGCGTCCATAACCGCGGACACGGATTTCAGAAAGTTTTACCCTGCAGGGGTGCACAAATAGCAGCACACACTCGATCAACCTCGGAAAAACCAACTCAAAACCCAACGAGGCATTCACGACAAAGCGATCACAGGATTCCGAAATATTTCAGGGGGCCACCCCACTAAGCTACCTGCAACAGAGTTGGCCGGCTCCGGAACGGACCCAGGGTTTGCGATGACGGCTATAAACGACTGGGAACCCAAAAGGGTGACTGGGCTTGTCGATACCGCAAAAACGTGGCACGATCCAAAACAGTATAGGTGCTCCACGCACAATCTTAAATAAAGCGGTAAAGCATGGCATAAGTACAGGATAGTAATAAAGCCCCAAACTACTTTGTGGCCCCAAGAAATAGAAATGAATCAAGCTCTGGCTCAGGGGGGTCCACGGCCTCCCGGATGTGGATAGTGCGAAAAATCAAGGAACATGTATCAAGTACTCGGGGTCCTACGGGACACAAGTGATCGTGGAAGAACCAAATAACATCTATTGCCCACCGATGCCTCTGCATTAGTTATATCTATAATTTTAATAGTTGTACTTAAAGTCATGATCATATCCACCATAAACATGTCCACCATAGGCATCTGCCAGCATTCCAACAACTGGGGTACTCGACAACACGAGATCGCACCTAAGCACGCAACTACGACTCACAAGGCCTGGTATCTACCAAACACAGGTAGTAGGAGGTGTCCAAGGCAATATAGAGGCTACACGGAATATAACTAGGGTACGGAAACTAAAGCATCGTGACACGGATAGCAATAGATCAACATGAGGAAATAAAGTCTATAAATGCAAAATAGGTAGAAGGGGGAGAGATGCTCGCCTGGGAGAACACTGCCGATGGAACATATCCGAAGAACTTGTCGATACTCGCATCCACTCATCGGCCTAATCCACGAAGAAGCAAACACTAGAAGAAACATCGGGTACACTATTTAATACTACGGCAGAAGATCCGGCATGCTTATGATATGATTTATGGCATGGCAAATATGCGGTGCAATTAGACAATATTAAGCAGAACCAGGGTCCCGACAATTAATTATATGGTTCAAGTTATTTAGAACACCCACAATTTAAAGGTTGAGTTAGCAAGGCAGAGCATGGCATCGGTTCGCTACACAAATTTAAATGGAGTCGATATAAGACTAGAAAAGCCCGTATATGAGCTCCATATTTAATTTAGATGATTCGACTATTTAACCCAACCCACCAGATGACATGTATGCAAGCATGGTGATTTAATGATGCGATAGGTAGATGTCATATTATAAAAATAGAGGCTTAGGGTCACACATCTGGGTTTGGAAGATCTTGCGTTGCGGGGGTGCGGGTCTAGGTCTCAGGGTTCGACGGGGGAAACGGTTCGACGGGATCAGGAAACAGGATCTATCTCGGATAACAGCAGGAGAGCTTGGTGTTCTGGGAAGAAGAACTTGTCGTTCAGTGATTCCATGTCGACGTGCTCGTCGTCCTCGATTGAGAACTCGGTGTTCCGTGTCGGCGATCTTGGCGTCCGGGTTCTCGGCGAACTTGGTGTCCGGGAAGGAGTACTTGTCGCACCGGGGTTCGATCTTCGGATCCCGGGAAGGAGGTCTTGCGGTTTTCTCGTGAAGGCGATCTTGACGCTCGGTGCCCACGAAGTAGATCTTGTCGATCCGCCTTTTGTCTTTGAGGGTCGATGCAAACTGTGCGTCAGGGTCGATCTTGTCAGGGTGGATCGCCTCTTGTAGCGTCATCATCAAAATCGTGCTTGACTAGTCGTTCTTGTCACCACGGAAGTCTCAGGTCGGTGCGGTGCTTGGTGTCGGTCTATCGACCTCGATGACAACACGGGTTCATGGAGAAGACCTTGCCACTCGCAAAAAACACACTAGAAGCACGATGTATCGGAGCTTGCCTTATAGCAACACCACGGACACATCACCTAAGGCAGCTGACATAGGGGCGAACGGGGAGCTTGCAGAGGACCGCGACCTTGGGGCAGCGGCACCGTGCCACTACGGAAGTCGGCCGGAGGCGGCTCGGGAGATGGTGGCGATGCGGGGCGGGGCAGAGCACCGGCAGAGGAGCCCAGGGTCGGGGACCGCGTCGACGCGTCGGGAGGGGTGGATGAGGCGGACCGGACCTGGTGGAGAGGGAGGCGCACGCAGGCGGCTCAGCGAGGGAGGAGGCAGTGACCGGAGCGGAAAGGGGACGAGGCAGTGGTGGAGCGGGACGTTGAGGAAGACGGGTCGAGGCCTGCAAAGGCCAATGCGGTGGGGGCGGGGTGGATCCAGCAGGCGGCGGCGGGGGGCAGCTGTTGGTCGAAGAGGAAGCGGTGGCGGCTGGCGCCGAGGTTGGGGAGACGACATCGGGGCAGCAGCCTGGGCGCGGCGGCGCTCACGGCCAGGCAAAGGGATGGGCGAGGGCGACCAGAGGATGTGGTAGCGAGGAAGGGATCGAGGCAGGCGGAGAGATCGAGGTGTTCTCGTGAGGAGCTTGCGGGAATGGTGCGGGCCCGCTGGCAGGTGGGGCCAAGCGGGGCACAGGTTGGTGGGATGGTGGCATCGCGCGCAGTCGGTGGGGAGATAAGTTGGAGGGAGGACTGCAGGTGGAGACCAGGGGAGCTAACGTGCGGCTGGGTGAGATGGGGCAGGCTGGGGTTGGCGCGTCTGGCGGGTGGGGACAAGCGGCAGTGGGTGAGTGGGTGGGGATTGGGCCAGGGTGATGTGGCGCGATGTGATAGGGCGGGGTGAGGTGGAGGGGGCTGGGGAGGATAGGGCTGGGTAGGTTAGGGGTTAGACAGACTTTAGTTTAGGGCTTGGAGGTGGCCGGCCGGGCTTTCGGACCTGGCAGGCTGCCCCCTAAAAATAATATAAATATTTTATTTTTTTAAATGGGGCTTTTGAAATACGTTGGTAGACGAAACAAAATATTCCGGACAAGCCCGGGTTTTAATTTGAATAAAGACGGGAATATTTAGAAAACAAAACTAGGCGTTTCGAAAATAGTTTAGACAAAAACTATGCATGATGGTGACGATGCTCAAATGCAAGGTGGCATGATGACATGAGCATGCGGTCATGATGATGCAATGCACAAAAACAACGCGATTTTCTATTAGTGGTTTTTGCGGGGCGCCACAGAACTCATCCGTCCAGCCAGTAGCCGTTGCCGCCGAGCAGCAGGTGGTCGCCGTGGCCGCCGAGCAGCAATTGGTAGCCGTCGCCGCCGAGCAGCCGGTGGTAGCCATCGCCGCCGAGCATCCGGTAGTAGCCATCGTCGCCGAGCAGCAGGTGGCCGACGACGTCGTGGCCGACAAGTTGTGGTGCCAACGGCAAATATGGATGGGGGGCAGGCGGCAGGCGGAGGCAATCCAGTGATCTACATCGATGACCCCATCGTTGTTCAAGAAATTTTCGACGCAATCGCGGAGAATGATGAGTTCGAGGAGGAGGTCCCTGATGAGGAGTCCGAGGTACTACATTGCTAGCTTCTCTAGTCGCAGCCGCAGTTTTTACTGTTCATACATAGGATTTGCTCAATCGTGTACAGATTCTTTTGCTCTTGAAGTAGGGTAGTATATATATGATTCGATCGGTTGATTGATGCATCTGCCATCTAGTCACAAAACCCCAATCCGTCTAGTCACAAAACCCCAATCTGCTCATCTGCCATCTAGTTGAGTTTGCTAGTTGAGTGTAGATTTCGATACACAGAAGGCCTATAACATTACATTTCTATTCCTTACTGAGCCCAATGATTCAATTTTGCCCCAAAATAGTGCAAGGGCATCTGATGGTCTCGTTTTCATAGGGATGGTTAGTGGCCCTAAGGCAGCAATGCACATAAACAATATAGGTTGTGCTGTTGGTATTTTGGTTCTCCGACTCCATCGCTGAAAAAATGAGGCCCTAATTTTTTCTCTCATATGGAACCTAAATATATAATATTTGTATTGTTTCTGATCTATGAATGCGTTGTATGATGCATTTGTATATCCTTGAATATTGTTTGGTACGATTACATTTCAATTTCTTATTGTGGCAAATGATTAAAATTTGCCCCAAAGAGAGGCAAACACATTGGTGTCAAATTTTTACAGGGATGAGTGAGCGAACCTGGGGCCATGTACAAGATCAATATAAGCTATGCAATTGTTACTTGGTTCGCTTACACCATCCCTGTAGAAACTTATGAGGCTGCAATCTTTATTCTAAATTCATAGAACTATGATATTTGAATTATCCATTCCATGCATTCATAGTGTATAAGAATTACATTTTAGTTTGTCACCGAGGCCGATGATTTATTCTCATGTGCAACTACATATATGATCCTTGAATTGTTTCTGATCTTTTAATGATTGGTATGATGCATATGTATATGAAGGGTTTTGATCATAAGTATTTTAACATGCACCTGAGGATTAATTGTTTGGTTTTTTTTATAATTACAATATTTAGGCTTGTTTTTGTACCTGACTATGTATATCCCTGAATAATGTTTTGTACGATTACATTTGAATTTATTATTGTGGCCAATGATTCAAATTTGTCCCAAAAGAGAGGCAGGCACATTGGTGTCAGATTTTTTCAGGGACGAGTTAGTGAACCTGGGGCGATGTACAACAACAATACAGGCTGTGCAATTGTTACTTGGTTCACTCACGCCGTCCCTGAATAAACTTATGAGGCCACAATCTTTATTCTACATTCATAGAACTATGATATTCAAATTATCTATTCCATGCATTCATAGTGTATAAGAATTACATTTTAGTTTGTCACCGAGGCCGATGATTGAAATTTTCTCCAAAAGAGTTCAAGAGGAGACACGTATGATGGTGTCGTGTTTTAGGGATGGGTTGGTGAACCTGAGGCAGCAATGCACACAAACAATATAGGTTGTGCTGTTGGTACTTTGGTTCGCCTACTCCATCTCTAAAACATATTATGAGGCCCTAGATTTATTCTCATGTGGAACTACATATATGATCCTTGAATTGTTTCTGATCTTTTAATGATTGGTATGATGCATATGTATATGAATGGTTTTGATCATAAGTATTTTTAACATGCACCTGAGAATTAATTGTTTTGTTTATTTATAATTACAATATTTAGGCTTGTTTTTGTACCTGACTATGTATATCCCTGGATAGTGTTTTGTACGATTACATTTTAATTTCTTATTGTGGCCAATGATTCAAATTTGTCCCAAAAGAGAGGCAGACACATTGGTGTCAGATTTTTCTAGGGACGAGTTAGTGAACCTGGGGCGATGTACAACAACAATACAGGCTGTACAATTGTTACTTGGTTCACTCACGCCGTCCCTGAATGAACTTATGAGGCCGCAATCTGATGCAATTATTTGTCATTGTGGTGAGATGAAATGATATATGAACCGATCAAACTATTGCTGAGATGCTTTATCTTTGATATCCACGGATATATTGTCTTACATATACACGTTGTCAATCTTGAGTTGTAATACAATTCAATCATATGTACGAGTTCTAAGTTATGTTCTTAAAAATCAACAGGAGGATGATGATGAAGTCGACGCTAGCAAGGAATCTAGGGACAACAAGAGCCGCTACGTGTTGAGGCGGTTACGGTGTGGGCTAATCCGTTTCCCCCTTAGGGGGAGACTGTTTTGCCCATTCTGTGGCAGAGCAATCAACATGGACCTCAACAGCATGATCCAACACGCGGAGGGCGTTGGCAGAGGCGAAGGCAGAAGGCATTGGCTGATTACCTTGGCGCGGCACGCAGCCTACGGCAAATTCCTCCGGAAGTATGTCAGGACTAGCCTGTATCCCATCGACTAGGCTGTCGCTGCCTCTTGCTGATAAACCCCTGCCCTGCTAGGCGTCTCCGTGTCCCGTCCTCCTGCTGTAGCCCCTGCTTTTATTTTGTTCTAGTTAATTATTACCTGTGTGTGGCATGTAAGACAATATATCCATGGTGTCTCTGGTGAACCTTATATATTAATCTACTCCTGTATATGGAGTGCCATAAAGTTTCAGGTGTTAAATTATATTTATTGATCATGCTGATGCACACTACAAAATATTTCTAGTGCTCGATTATATTATAATTGTCAAGAAATACATCAACAAGTTAAATTGGTTCAAATTTTGTATTGAAGTAACTAAATCTAGAAACTAAAATCTAGTTCAAACACATAATGTATCACCACCACTTGTTGTCGTCCTTGACTTGCTTTCCCTTTAGCCGCTTGATGTCGCCACCATCCCAAGATCCCTGCTCATCCTGAAATCGCTTTCTGTCCTCCTCGCGCTTCTTCTCCTAGGCTAGCTTGCAACCAGGGCATAGCCCTCTCGCGAAAAACCCCGCCTTAACCATCCCATCTTTCATGGTAATGAGCTTACTGTACAACTCGTACGCCATGTAGGCGTCTCTGGCTGCATACTCGAGGCGCGCCTGGCTCATCGGCTTCCACTCCCAGTAGTTGTGATCGAGTCGCTTCAATTTCTTCAGTTTTTCATAGGATTTATCGATGATTTCCGCTACTAGATCACCCATGCCATCCTTCGCTGGGTATGATTTGATCTTGTACAAATTTTGGATGTCGATGTGGTGCCCCTCTGGGATTTTTATCAAAGCACGAGAAAGCATAATTGTGTCATTTGTGATATCCATGCTAGTGAAAGTTATCCCTTTCCTACACAAGAACTTGACCAGAGCTAGACAACGCATCTCAGTTGGTTAACTCCTGCATTTAGATGGTTCTAGGGATGTAAGGGAACAAGGGATGCAGTAGTGGTGATCTCAAATTTAAATTTCACATACCTGCAGAAGTGGTAAACGAGGACCTCCTCATGTATGGCGATTTGCACGACAGCTATCTCTTGTGGAGGATTTTTTTCGCTTATTTGCATGGGTGTACTCCAAGTCTAGCCCCACAAACTTGTGCTTCTCTTTCTCAAGCAATTGCTCAAACCTGGCGAGAGTTGTCTCCACAGTCGCTTCATCATTTGTGTACACAACTGTCAAAGTCGTGGTGCCATGGGCAGGGACCAAGTGGGTCTCTGTTGTGCGTTTCCCATCATCCATGCCTGCAAGGAAATGGGTGAAAGGAACTACCTGCAAGGAACTGCCTTAGAGAGGAAGAAGAAGATGAACTGACGGTTCCAGAACAGAGGAAGAAGAAGCGCCCAAGAAAAACTGCAGAGGAATGACTGAGGAAGAGGAATGACTGCAGAAGAAACGTGGTAACTGCAACTTTTGGTTTGAGAACTCACCGTGGTTACGTGGAGATCGTGCCGCCGGTTCAACAAGTGGGGCCAGTTCCTACGGGAATATGAAATTAGCTATGCATTTTTCTATGCGAGAAATTGAGAGAAGTCATTTATATTTTGTCTTTCATAATTAAACACAATGAAGTTGGTACAGCCCAAGAGATTTGAACAAAAGAGATTTGCTAGTTAAACATACAACAACACTTACAGGTCCAACATGGCAGAACTTGGAGAGCCCCAGAACTTGAGCTACCACGGAGACCTTGGCAGAGGTGGCAGAATTGGTGCGGGTGCAACCACGGCGACGGCGAGCTCAAATTCTAGAGGAGGAAAACAGAACCGAGCATGGTCGACAAGGTGCTAGATCTCACCGGGAACCAATTCTCGTCCCCGACCATGCCATGGGTGCATCCATGGTGAGGGCGAGCTCCGACTCGGGATGGGGAGGAGAGCGGGACTGAGCAGCTTCATCACTTCCCATCTTTGCGCCATGGCCGTGACCACAGATTGCCGCTCCGGGGAAGAAGACGAGTAATGGAGGCGCCAACGCGGCAAGCCTACAGGGAGGAGAGGTGGGCCAAGCAGGTTCGACCACGTCCCAGCTCCGTGCCATGGCTGCGACGCCCCACAGATTGCCGCTCTGAGGAAGAAGAAGACGCGTAATGGATGCAGGCGCCAACGCTGCAAGCTTAATTGACACCTAAGCGACGGGAGCGACATAACGGCGAGAACTGAGAGGGGGGCCCAACTTGACGGCCGTTAGCCTGATTTTTTGTATTGAAACAGAAAGTTGAATTGGTGCAGAAAAAGACCCTCTGAGTATTTGGCACGCCAACTATAGTCATCGCGGATGATATCAGGGAACTCGGGTACCACGTTGCCTGGACACCCCAACTTTCGGGCCGCAAAATGATATTCTCACTTGAGTGTGTGTGGGTCATCAAGGTGTGGCTTTTGAGACTCTGTAACACAGATGCATTGATCTGCAAGGACTCCAGTTGTGTCAAACAACCATGGTGGTTAGAGAGCCCAGAGAGCCCCTGGAATATGAAACTGCCACACATGGAGATGGTGAACCTGCAGTGTGATAGAGGCAGTTGGATTACCACACCCAACTGGAGAGTGTGTGGGTCATCAAGGTGTGGATTTTGAGACTCCATAAAATAGATGCATTGATCTGTAGGGACTCCATTTGTGTCAAACAACCATGGTGGTCAGAGAGCCCAAAGAGCCCCTAGAATATGCAACTTCCACACATGGAGATGGGTAAACCTACAGTGTGACATAATTAGTTGCATCACCACACCCAATTGGAGTGTGTGTGGGTCATCAAGGTTTGGATTTTGAGATTACATAACACAGATTCATTGATCTGTAGGGACTCCATTTGTGTCAAACAACCATGGTGGTCAGAGAGCCCAGAGAGCCCCTAGAATATGCAACTGCCACACATGGAGATGGTGAACCTGCAGTGATAGAAGTAGTTGCATCACTATCAGGGGGAGGATCCCCAAGTACCCCAACCGAATAAGAAACAAGACAGTCGGATCGCGTTCGGCTGACCAGATACAGCCGGACAGGGCAAGACAGGCCGGCTATCCCCTGGTAGCCGGATCAGCAAGAGGTATCCGGATACGGCGATGTAGGCAGACTCAATCAATGGGACAGGGCGACATGTGTATCAGTGCACGGTACGCCCTGTACGGTGACAAGACTGGCAACTACCCGGCCATATCGAAGACTTTGCGTGGGTGACGCGGGAACAGTGGTCGGTGATGACAACGGGCTCGCACGACGTCCACTGTGCCTACGACAGCCATACCGCTCGTACTCCGACAGGACAAGCCATACTGGACACTATAGATGACTAGTCGGCTGGGACCCGCCTGTGGGGCCCGCCAGTCGGACTGGCCAGTGAGACCTTTGCCTCTCTACCTATATAAGGAGAGGCAAGGCCTCAGTAGAAAGGGTTGGTCTGACAACATTTAAGGCAGTAGCTAGCGTATGCAGCTCAAGGAGCACTTGTAGTTCCAGTATTCCAGATAGTTAGATCCTGCAGGAGTAGGGGTTTTACCTCACCACAAGGGCCCCGAACCTGGGTACTTCTTGCGTCCCGCTACGCTCGCTTATATCCAATCCCACCTGCGGATGCCATCGATAGCTTCCCTACTAGTCCCCACACCTCTATCTAACCTCCTCAGGTACTGACGTTCCCAATACAGCGACAGTTGGCGCCCACCATGGGGCAAGATGGCTTCGACCGGAGTCACGTTCCGCATGGGACCCCGCACTTCAGCCAGTGAGCGCGTGGCCTCTGGCCTGGTGCTCACGCTCAGCAAATTCGACTACGTCATCGACAACGCTTTCTGCTTCGCCGGAACCTCCTTCCCGGCGAACGACACCGTTCTGCTATTCGGCGACCTCCCCGTTTACATCGACATCGTCCCAGAGCGTTTCCCTAGGGAAATCATCTCTGTCGCGGAGCTGCCGTGCTCAGACAGCAGCGCCTCTGCCGCACCTCGCGGCGTAGAGGTCATGATGGCCGTTCCAGCTCCCATCCCCGCCAGCCGCGGGAGCGAGGCGCGGATGAGGTCGGAACTTCCGCTCCCCCGCAGCACCGGAACTCGGTGGAGGATGCCATTGATCGGCTCCTGACGCCGGTTAACCTCGGGGATAACCCAGAGGAGGCGGAGGCCAACTTCAGCATGGAGAGAAAGGTCCTCCACCATGAGGCCATGGAGCTAGCTGCAGCCCGTAAGCAGCTCGAGATCACCCGACGCGAGTACGACCGCGCGCACGGCCTCACTCCGGCTATCGTGGAGCCGAGCCGGCGCGGCCAGGTACGACGTCGGGGCGGCGAGCTTGGCGGTAGGTTGGAAAAGGACGGGAAGCCAGATCCCGTGCCCGCCCTCGCACGGCCCACCTACAGTACGCCCATCAAGAACTTGCGCGCGGCGCGAGCCGTGGTAGAGGAACTACCCAGCCTAGAGGGCGAGGTGCGAGCCCGCCAGCACGCTCGCGTGCAGGAGCTCCTCCGCGTCGCAGACGAGCAGGCTGGTGCAACCGGCAGATGCAGGAAGACCTTAGCTACTCCAGGAGGAGTGAGCTACCGGCCAACAGTAGGGGCGCGCCGCGCGACACCCAGCAGGCGTCCTCCCCTCAGCCGCCCAGGGCCCGCAGCAGGCGCTGCAGCTCCGGTAATAGGGGCCAGCCGCGCCAGGAGCATACGGTGAACAGCAACCCCCCACCACCCCCTCCGCCAGCCGGAGCGCCCAGACCAGCCGGTTCCCGTCTCTCAGGCCGGGTAGGCGTGCCCAACCCGGATTGTCCGTACGCCGACAACCGCATCGAGCTCCTCGCTCAAGCGCGCGTCATGGAGGAAGAAGATATCTACCGGTCCGGTTTGTTTCGGACCCCGCATCCGGAACGAGCCGTTTCCGGATAAATTCTCCCTGCCCAGGGACACCCCCAAGTATGACAGCAGCATGAAACCGGAGGACTGGTTGACCGACTATGCTATGGCAGTCGGCATCGCCCACGGGAACAAGCGCACAGCCGTGCGCTAGCGCACCCCCTCATGCTAACTGGGTCAGCACGGACATGGCTCAATAGCCTCGCGCCCAACAGCATCAACGCCTGGCCTGACTTCGAGAAAGTGTTCGTCCGCAACTTCAACGGCACGTACAAGCGCCCAGGGCGCCCGCGCGACCTGGCCTTGTGCGTCCAGGGCGACCACGAGACTGACCGCGAGTACCTCGCCAAGTGGACGGAACTGTGCAACACCTGCGAGGGCATCCTGGAGAGCCAAGCCATCGGTTTCTTCATCAAGGGTTGCCGCGAGGGCACCATGCTTCGCCACCGGCTACTGTGCGACGAACCGAAAACCATGGCGGCGCTCATGACGGTTGCAGACCAGTACGCCACGGCGGATGCCGCCATGAAGAAGCCCCTCCAAGTAAACGCGGACGGCCGTCCGACTCCCACGGAGCCGGCTCGTGACTGACCCAGCAATTCGGTTGGAGAAACCGGATCCTCCAGACGCCACGGCTACGACAACCGGTTCCATGGGGCTAGCGAGGCCAGATAGCAGAAGCCTCGCTACCACGCGCGGCAGGTCAATGCTGTGGAGGGCACGACCAACGCGCCGGCTAATGAAGCAAGGAGGCAGAAGCCACGGCTCACCTTCGAACAGATGTTCGATGGCCCGTGCAAGTGGCATAGCGGTCCCTTCAAGCCGGCTACGCACACAACCCGGAACTGTAGCTGGACCCGCCAGCTAAAGGACCAGGGCAACCAGCCTCGTCCCCCGCCTCCCCCACCAGGTTGACCTCCACCACCGGCTAGGGAAGCCGGCAATGATGGTAACGGCGGCAACGGCGGCAACAACAACAACGGCTACCCCCAGCCGCACGACGCCTACCACATTTTCGAGACGGAGCAGGACGATAAGCACAGCCGCAGGCGACGCTCCAAGGAGGTCAACACCGTCGCCTCTCCGGTCCCCCAGTACCTGAACTGGTCAGAAACCCCCATCACGTGGAGCTCGGCGGATCAGCCTGAGGATCTACCGACTCCCGGGGGCTACGCCATGGTGCTCGACCCCCTCATCATCTCCAACGTGCTCACCTGCCGATTCTCCCGCGTCCTCATCGACGGAGGCAGCAACCTCAACCTCCTCTACCAGTCCTCGCTGGAGAAGCTGGGCATTCACGAAAGCGACCTGCGCCTGACTACCACGACGTTCCACGGCGTACTGCCAGGGCCAGCCTGCGCCCCGCTGGGGAAAATCCAGCTGGACGTCATCTTCGGGACTGAGGAGAACTTCCGCCGCGAACTAATCTGGTTCGAGGTGGTAAATCTAACGAGCTCCTACCACGCTCTCCTCGGAAGCCCCATCCTCACCTATTTCATGGCCATCCCCCACTACGCCTACCTCAAGACGAAGATGCCGGGACCCCACGGCATGATCACCGTCGCCGGCTGCTTCAGGCGATTGATGGAGTGCGCTTCAGCCGGTTCCAAGCTGGCAGAGGCCCTCATCATAGCCGAAGAGAGGCGCGTGATCGTGCGCAGTGTGGCCATGGCCCAGCAGGACATTCCGGCTAGAAGCAAACCGCCTGGCGAAGGAGCCTTCCAGCCGGCAAAGGAGACGAAGAGGATCTTGCTCGACCCCTCCGATCTGACCAAGTTCGTCACCATTGGCACCGGCTTGGACAGCAAATAGGAAGGCGCGCTCGTCGACTTCCTCCGTGAGAATCGGGACATCTTCGCGTGGTCCCCCAAGGACATGCCGGGTGTGCCGAAGGAGTTCGCCGAGCACTCACTTCACGTGCGTCCGGATGCCAAGCCGGTCAAGCAACCTCAGCGCTGGTTCGCGTAAGAGAAGAGAAAGATAATCGGTGACGAGATCACCCGACTCCTTGCAGCCAGGTTCATCATGGAAGTGTACCACCCGGACTGGCTGGCGAACCCAGTCCTGGTGCTAAAGAAGAACAAGACCTGGCGCATGTTTATCGACTACACCAGCCTGAACAAGGCGTGCCCGAAAGACCCCTTCGCCTTGCCCCGTATCGATCAAGTCATCGATTCCATGGCCAGCTGTGATTTGTTGTCTTTTTTAGATTGTTATTCCGGGTACAATCAGATCCGGCTGAACCCGGCTGATCAGATTAAGGCATCATTTATCACCCCCTATGGGGCTTTCCGCTATGTAACCATGCCTTTCGGCCTAAAGAACGCAAGCGCCACCTATCAGCGATGTATGCAGAAATGCTTGCACTACCTCAGCGAGCTTCTCTCCCACTCCAAGAAGAACTACCCCCACTACCAGAAGATGTGCTACGGCGTGTACCTGGCATGCAAGAAGCTCAAGCCCTACTTCCAGGAGCATCCGATTAAGGTCGTGTGCACAACACCCCTTTCGGAAATCATCGGCAACAAGGACGCCACCGGCCGAGTCGCCAAGTGGGCCATCGAGCTTGCCGCCTACTCCATCCAGTACGAGCCCCGGCTCATGATCAAGTCGCAAGCGTTGGCGGCCTTCCTCGTCGATTGGGCCGAGACCCAGTACCTCCCACCGGTTCCGGATACGGACCATTGGCGGATGCACTTCGACGGATCAAAGATGCTCGGAGGCTTGGGAGCCGGCATCGTGCTCACCTCGCCCAAGGGCGACCGGCTAGAGTACGTACTGCAGATCCACTTCAAGGCCTCCAACAACGTAGCCGAATACGAGGCACTGGCGCACGGGCTCCGGCTCGCCCTGTCCCATTGATTTAGTCCGGCTGCCTCCTGCCGATCCGGCTACCAGGGATAGCCGGCCTGTCTTGCCTCGTCCGGCTGCATCCGGTCAGTCGGGCGCGATCCAACTGTCTTATTTCTTATTCGGTTGGAGTACCCGGGGATCATACCCCTGACACTAGCCCCCGAGCGCGTGTGGATTCCGCCTTTGGGCGAAATGTGCGCGCGCTTCCTCTGGTTTTTGAATTTGTGTCCGGCTGAGCTTGGCGGTTGCGCTACCCGTGACGTCAGTGCTGATGCTGGCCACGCGCGCGCGCCATCATTACTCTGCGGCGGGCGGCATAAAGTCCTGTCGCACGTCGCCTCGGGAAGCTGCTGTCCGGCACTTCGGTTCCCGCTCCA
The DNA here is from genome assembly GCA_910589775.1 of Avena eriantha. NCBI lineage: Eukaryota > Viridiplantae > Streptophyta > Magnoliopsida > Poales > Poaceae > Avena > Avena eriantha. The sequence continues at coordinate 132,812 of CAJUXJ010001276.1, forward strand.
GGATCTTCTGCGCATCCTGCTCCGGCACACGGGATCTTAGGCGGCGGTTGGGGTGTGGGTCGCCCAGATGCGTGCCACGTGTCCCGTCGACGGTTGCCCTTCTGGCTCTTTAAAGGGACGCCGCGGGGGAGGCGATTTCCTTCCTTCGCTTCCCCGCTGCAGTTCCTTCTTCCCCGTGTGCTCCTGCTTCTGCGCTCTTGCTCTCTGCGCCGCCCGCTCACCGTTTTCATCGTTACGGGCCACCGCCACTCTTCCGTCGCTGCTCCCCCTCATCAACCGGAGATGGCCGCCGACCGCGGGGCCTGGTGCGGCTCCACCGTCACCGAGGACCAGATCACGAAGTACCGCGCCACCCGCGTCCTCCCGCCGGCGGAGGAGGTGGCAGTGCGGCTGGCGCCGGCCGAGGAAGTGTCGCCGCATCCGGAGGAGGGAGAGCGCGTCATATTCCTATCCCATCTGGCCCGCGGGTTCGCCCTTCCGGTGAACCCGTTCCTCTTGACCTTCCTCGCCTTCTTTGACCTTCGTCTCCACCACCTCGGCGCCAACGCAATCGGAACGTTGGCGCATTTCATTGCTTTTTGCGAGAGCTATCTCAGGATCCAGCCGGATCTCGGGCTCTACTGCCGGCTCTTTTGAGTCCGGCCACAGGTGTAGTTCCCCCAGGAGCCCTTAGTTGTCTGCGGCGGCGCCTCCATTTACTCCCGCTCGCAGACCAGCTACCCCAAGTTCCTTCTTCACGATATGGTGCGGCTGTGGCAGCAGTCGTACTCCTACGTGAAGAACCTCACCAATGTCGACCAGATCAATCTGCCGGCCTTCCAGGACGTCGAGTCCAACCGGCAGAACTGGGACTTGAAGTTCCACGGCGACAAGGCGGAGATGGACGAGCTGCTAAAGCGTATGCGCTCCCTCGTCCACTGCCGGCTGACTGGCCTGGACGTCACTCTCAGCTGGATGTCCCGGCTGATGATGCCGTTGCAGCAACGAGCACACCAGATGTGCTACTATTCGGGCCGGCTAGACCCGACCCGGCTGTCGCGTCGCGATCCCCGCTACCACAACCTGAAGGAGTGGGTGTGGACGATCACCAAGGAGCGGCTGCCGGAGAACTGGAAGTTTAGCCTGGCGGCGTATACGCGGGAGAACCGCGCGCCTCAGGTAAGCTCTTCTAACCGGATGCACTTTTGATGTTTTCTTGTTCTTGTTCTTTGTATTCGTCTGGCTGACTTTTGTGTTTGGCAGATGTTCCCCTGCATCATCCGCGAGGAGGGCGCGGCGGCCCTCGAGGAGTTCGCGCCCGACCTGCCCGAGCCGCGTGCCCGACTTGACCTCCTTGGAGCGCCGCCTGTGGCTGTGCTTATCGTCCTGCTCCGTCTCAAAAATGTGGTAGGCGGCGTGCGGCTGGGGGTAGCCGTTGTTGTTGCCGCCATTACCATCATTGCCGGCTCCCCTAGCCGGTGGTGGAGGTCAACCTGGTGGGGGAGGCGGGGGACGAGGCTGGTTGCCCTGGTCCTTTAGCTGGCGGGTCCAGGTACAGTTCCGGGTTGTGTGCGTAGCCGGCTTGAAGGGACAGCTATGCCACTTGCACGGGCCATCGAACATCTGGTCGAAGGTGAGCCGTGGCTTCTGCCTCCTTGCTTCATTAGCCGGCGCGTTGGGCGCGCCCTCCATAGCATTGACTTGCCGCGCGTGGTAGCGAGGCTTCTGCTGTACGGCCTGGCGGTCCCCATGGAACCGGTTGTCGTTGTCATGGCGTCTAGATGGTCCGGCTTCTCTAGCCGGATTTCTGGGTCGGTCGCAAGCCGGCTCCGTGGGAGTCAGGCGGCCGTCCGTGTTTACTCGGAGGGGCTTCTTCATGGTAGCATCCGCCGTGGCGTACTGGTCCGCAAACGTCATGAGCTCCGCCATGGTCTTTGGCTCGTCACACAGTAGCCGGTGGCGAAGTATGGTGCCCTCACGGCAACCCTTGATGAAGAAGCCGATGGCTTGGCTCTCTAGGATGCCCTCGCAAGTGTTACTCGCGGTCGGTCTCGTGGTCGCCCTGGACGCACAAGGCCAGGTCGCGTGGGCGCCCTAGGCGCTTGTACGTGCCGTTGAAGTTGCGAACGAACACCTTCTCGAAGTCAGGCCAGGCGTTGATGCTATTGGGCGCGAGGCTATTGAGCCATGTTCTCGCTGACCCAGTTAGCATGAGAGGGATGTAGCGCACGGCTGTGTGCTTGTTCCCGTGGGCGATGCCGACTGCCGTAGCGTAGTTGGTCAGCCAGTCCTCCGGCTTCATGCTGCTGTCGTACTTGGGGGTGTCCCTTGGAAGGGAGAATTTATCCGGAAACGGCTCGTTCCGGATACGGGGTCCGAAACAAACCAGACCGGTAGACTCTTCTCCTTCCGTGACGCGCGCTTGAGCGAGGAGCTCAATGCGGTCGCGGGCATCCGGGCGATCCGGGTTGGGCGCTCCCACCAGGTCCGAGAGACGGGAACCGGCTGTTCTGGGCGCTCCGGCTGGCGGAGGGGGAGGTGGCGGGTTGCTGTTCACCGTCTGCGCCTGGCGCGGCTGGCCCCTGTTACCGGAGCTGCGGCGCCTGCTGCGGGCCCTGGGCGGCTGAGGGGAGGACGCCTCCTGGGTGCCACGTGGCGCGCCCCTGCTGTTGGCCGGTAGCTCGCTCCTCCTGGAGTAGCTAAGGTCTTCCTGCACCTGCCGGTTGGCGCTATCCTGCTCATCCGCGATGCGGAGGAGCTCCTACATGCGGGCTTGCTGGCGGGCTCGCTCCTCGCCCTCTAGGCTGGGCAGTTCCTCTGCCGCGGCTCGTGTCGCGCGCAAGTTCTTGATCGGCGTGCTGTAGGTGGGTTGTGCAAGGGCGGGCACGGGATCCAGTTCCCCGTCCTTTTCCAACCTACCGCCGAGCTCGCCGCCCCGACGCCTTACCTGGCCGCACCGCCTTGGCTCCACGGTAGCCGGAGTGAGGCCGTCCGCGCGGTCGTACTCGCGCCGGGTGATCTCGAGCTGCTTACGGGCTGCAGCTAGCTCCATGGCCTCATGGACGAGGATCTGTCTCTCCATGCTAAAGTTGGCCTCCGCCTCCTCCGGGTTATCCCCGAGGTTAACCGGTGTCAGGAGCCGATCAATGGCATCCTCCACCGGGTTTCGGGGCTACGGGGGAGCAGAAGTTCTGACCTCATCCGCGCCTCGCTCCCGCGGCTGGCGGGGATGGGAGCTGGAACCGGCCATCATGACCTCTGGGCCGCGAGGTGCGGCGGGGGCGCTGCTGTCTGAGCATGGCAGCTCCGTGACAGAGACGATTTCCCTAGGGAAATGTTCCGGGACGGTGGCGACGTAAACGGAGAGGTCACCGAATAGCAGAACGGTGTCGTTCGCAGGGAAGGAGGTTCTGGCGAAGCAGGAAGCGTTGTCGATGACGCAGTCGAATTTGCCGAGCGTGAGCACCAGGCCGGAGGGCACGCGCTCACCGGCTGAAGTGCGGAGTCCCGTGCGGAACGTGACTCCGGTCGAAGCCATTGCCCCATGGTGGGCGCCAACTGTCGTTGTATTGGCAACGGTAGTACCTGAGGAGGTTAGATAGAGGTGTGGGGACTAGCAGGGAAGCTATCGACGGCGTCCGCAGGCAGGATTGGATACAAGCGAGCGTAGCGGGATGCGAGAAGTACCTAGGTTCGAGGCCCTCGTGGTGAGGTAAAGCCCCTACTCCTGCCGGATCTGGCTATGTGGAATATACGAACTACAAGTGCTCCTCGAGCTGTATTCTCTAGCTACTGCCCTAAATGCAATCAGACCAACCCTTTCTACTAAGGCCTTGCCTCTCCTTATATAGGCAGAGAGGCAAGGATCTCACTGGCCAGTCCGACTGGTGGGCCCCACAGGCGGGTCCCACCCGACTAGTCATCCATAGTGTCCGGTATGGCTTGTCCTGTCGAAATACGAGCGGTATGGCTATCGTAGGCACAGAGGACGCCGTGCGAGCCTGTCGTCAGCACCGGCCACTATTCCCGTGTCACCCACGCAAAGTCTTCGGTATGGCTGGGTAGTTGCTAGTCTTGTCACCGTACAGGGCGTACCGTGCACTGATACACACGTCGCCCTGTCCCATTGATTGAGTCCGGCTGCCTCCTGCCGATCCAGCTACCAGGGATAGCCGGCCTGTCTTGCCTCGTCGGCTGCATCCGGTAAGCCGAACGCGATCCGACTGGCTTGTTTCTTATTCGGTTGGGGTACCCGGGGATCATCCCCCTGACATCAGGGTTTGGATTTTGAGACTCCATAACACAGATGCATTGATCTTTAGGGACTCTAGTAGTGTCAAACAACCATGGTGGTTAGAGAGCCTAGAGAGCCCATAGAATATGCAACTACCACACATTGAGATGGTTAACCTAAAGTGTGACAGAAGCAGTTGCATCACCACACCCAACTAGAGTGTGTGTGGGTCATCAAGGTGTGGCTTTCGAGACCGCATAACATATATGCGTTGATTTGTAGGGACTCCTTTTGTGTCAAACAACCATGGTGGTTAGAGAGCCCAAAGAGCCCTTAGAATATGCAACTTCCACACATGGAGATGGGTAAACCTACAGTGTGACAGAATTAGTTGCATCACCACACCCAATTGGAGAGTGTGTGGGTCATCAAGGTGTGGCTTTTGAGATTACATAACGCAGATGGATTGATCTATGGGGACTTCATTTGTGTCAAACAACCATGGTGGTCAGAGAGCCTAGAGAGCCCCTAGAATATGCAAATGCCACACATTGAGATGGTTAACATGCAGTGTGACAGAAGCAGTTGCATCACCACACCCAACTGGAGTGTGTGTTGGTCATCAAGGTGTGGCTTTTGAGACTCCATAACACAACTGCATTGGTCTTTAGGGAATCCATAACACAGATGCATTGATCTGTAGGGACTCCATTTGTGTCAAACAACCATGGTGGTCAGAGAGCCCAGAGATCCCCTAGAATATGCAACTGCCACACATGGAGATGGTGAACCTGTGGTGTGACAGAATTAGTTGCATCACCACACCCAACTAGAGTGTGTGTGGGTCGTCAAGGTGTGGCTTTTGAGATTACATAACACAGATGCATTGATCTGTAGGGACTCCATTTGTGTCAAACAACCATGGTGGTCAGAGAGCCCAGAGAGCCCCTAGAATATGCAAATGCCACACATGGAGATGATGAACCTGCAGTGTGATAGAATCAGTTGCATCACCACACCCAACTAGAGTGTGTGTGGGTCGTCAAGGTGTGGCTTTTGAGATTACATAACACAGATGCATTGATCTGTAGGGACTCCATTTGTGTCAAACAACCATGGTGGTCAGAGAGCCCCTAGAATATGCAACTGCCACACATGGAGATGATGAACCTCCAGTGTGATAGAATCAGTTGCATCACCACACCCAACTGGAGAGTGTGTGGGTCATCAAGGTGTGGCTTTTGAGACTCCATAACACATATGCATTGATATGTAGGGACTTCATTTGTGTCAAACAACCATGGTGGTCAGAGAGCCTAGAGAGCCCCTAGAATATGCAACTACCACACATGGAGATGGGTAAACCTGTAGTGTGACAGAAGCAGTTGCAAGACCACACCCAACTAGAGTGTGTGTGGGTCATCAAGGTGTGGCCTTTGAGACTCCATCACACAGATGCATTGATCTATAGGGACTCTAGTTGTGTCAAACAACCATGGTGGTCAGAGAGCCCAGAGTGCCCCTAGAATATGCAACTGCCACACATGGAGATGGTGAACCTGCAGTGTCACAGAAGCAGTTGCATCACCACACGCAACCAGAGTGTGTGTGGGTCATCAAGGTGTGGCTTTTGAGACTCCATAACACAGATGCATTGATACGCAGGGACTCCAGTTGAGTCAAACAACCATGGTGGTCAGAGAGCCCAGAGAACCCCCAGAATATGCAACTGCCACACATGGAGATGGTGAACATGCAGTGTGACAGAAGCAGTTGCATCACCACACCCAACTGGAGTGTGTGTGGGTCATCAGGGTTTGCATTTTTAGACTCCATAACACAGATGCATTCATCTGTAGGGTCTCTAGTAGTGTCAAACAACCATGGTGGTCAGAGAGCCCCTAGAATATGCAAATGCCACACATTGAGATGGTTAACCTAGAGTGTGACAGAATTACTTGCATCACCACACCCAACTAGAGTGTGTGTGGGTCGTCAAGGTGTGGCTTTTGAGACTCCATAACACAACTGCATTGGTCTTTAGGGAATCCATAACACAGATGCATTGATCTGTAGGGACTCCATTTGTGTCAAACAACCATGGTGGTCAGAGAGCCCAGAGATCCCCTAGAATATGCAACTGCCACACATGGAGATGGTGAACCTGTGGTGTGACAGAATTAGTTGCATCACCACACCCAACTAGAGTGTGTGTGGGTCGTCAAGGTGTGGCTTTTGAGATTACATAACACAGATGCATTGATCTGTAGGGACTCCATTTGTGTCAAACAACCATGGTGGTCAGAGAGCCCAGAGAGCCCCTAGAATATGCAAATGCCACACATGGAGATGATGAACCTGCAGTGTGATAGAATCAGTTGCATCACCACACCCAACTAGAGTGTGTGTGGGTCGTCAAGGTGTGGCTTTTGAGATTACATAACACAGATGCATTGATCTGTAGGGACTCCATTTGTGTCAAACAACCATGGTGGTCAGAGAGCCCCTAGAATATGCAACTGCCACACATGGAGATGATGAACCTCCAGTGTGATAGAATCAGTTGCATCACCACACCCAACTGGAGAGTGTGTGGGTCATCAAGGTGTGGCTTTTGAGACTCCATAACACATATGCATTGATATGTAGGGACTTCATTTGTGTCAAACAACCATGGTGGTCAGAGAGCCTAGAGAGCCCCTAGAATATGCAACTACCACACATGGAGATGGGTAAACCTGTAGTGTGACAGAAGCAGTTGCAAGACCACACCCAACTAGAGTGTGTGTGGGTCATCAAGGTGTGGCCTTTGAGACTCCATCACACAGATGCATTGATCTATAGGGACTCTAGTTGTGTCAAACAACCATGGTGGTCAGAGAGCCCAGAGTGCCCCTAGAATATGCAACTGCCACACATGGAGATGGTGAACCTGCAGTGTCACAGAAGCAGTTGCATCACCACACGCAACCAGAGTGTGTGTGGGTCATCAAGGTGTGGCTTTTGAGACTCCATAACACAGATGCATTGATACGCAGGGACTCCAGTTGAGTCAAACAACCATGGTGGTCAGAGAGCCCAGAGAACCCCCAGAATATGCAACTGCCACACATGGAGATGGTGAACATGCAGTGTGACAGAAGCAGTTGCATCACCACACCCAACTGGAGTGTGTGTGGGTCATCAGGGTTTGCATTTTTAGACTCCATAACACAGATGCATTCATCTGTAGGGTCTCTAGTAGTGTCAAACAACCATGGTGGTCAGAGAGCCCCTAGAATATGCAAATGCCACACATTGAGATGGTTAACCTAGAGTGTGACAGAATTACTTGCATCACCACACCCAACTAGAGTGTGTGTGGGTCGTCAAGGTGTGGCTTTTGAGATTACATAACACAGATGCATTGATCTGTAGGGACTCCATTTGTGTCAAACAACCATGGTGGTCAGAGAGCCCAGAGAACCCCTAGAATATGCAACTGCCACACATGGAGATGATGAACCTGCAGTGTGATAGAATCAGTTGCATCACCACACCCAACTAGAGTGTGTGTGGGTCGTCAAGGTGTGGCTTTTGAGATTACATAACACAGATGCATTGATCTGTAGGGACTCCATTTGTGTCAAACAACCATGGTGGTCAGAGAGCCCAGAGAGCCCCTAGAATATGCAACTGCCACACATGGAGATGATGAACCTCCAGTGTGATAGAATTAGTTGCATCACCACACCCAACTGGAGAGTGTGTGGGTCATCAAGGTGTGGCTTTTGAGACTCCATAACACATATGCATTGATATGTAGGGACTTCATTTGTGTCAAACAACCATGGTGGTCAGAGAGCCTAGAGAGCCCCTAGAATATGCAACTACCACACATGGAGATGGGTAAACCTGTAGTGTGACAGAAGCAGTTGCAAGACCACACCCAACTAGAGTGTGTGTGGGTCATCAAGGTGTGGCCTTTGAGACTCCATCACACAGATGCATTGATCTATAGGGACTCTAGTTGTGTCAAACAACCATGGTGGTCAGAGAGCCCAGAGTGCCCCTAGAATATGCAACTGCCACACATGGAGATGGTGAACCTGCAGTGTCACAGAAGCAGTTGCATCACCACACGCAACTGGAGTGTGTGTGGGTCATCAAGGTGTGGCTTTTGAGACTCCATAACACAGATGCATTGATACGCAGGGACTCCAGTTGAGTCAAACAAGCATGGTGGTCAGAGAGCCCAGAGAACCCCCAGAATATGCAACTCCCACACATGGAGATGGTGAACATGCAGTGTGACAGAAGCAGTTGCATCACCACACCCAACTGGAGTGTGTGTGGGTCATCAGGGTTTGCATTTTTAGACTCCATAACACAGATGCATTCATCTGTATGGTCTCTAGTAGTGTCAAAGAACCATGGTGGTCAGAGAGCCCCTAGAATATGCAAATGCCACACATTGAGATGGTTAACCTAGAGTGTGACAGAAGCAGTTGCATCACCACACCCAACTAGAGTGTGTGTGGGTCATCAAGGTGTGGCTTTTGAGACTCCATAACACATATGCATTGATATGTAGGGACTCCATTTGTTTCAAACAAACATGGTGGTCAGAGAGCCCAGAGATCCCCTAGAATATTCAACTACCACACATGGAGATGGGTAAACCTGCAGTGTGACAGAAGCAGTTGCATCACCACACCCTACTAGAGTGTGTGTGGGTCATTAAGGTGTGGCTTTTGAGACTCCATAACACGGATGCATTGATCTGTAGGGACTCCAGTTGTGTCAAAAAACCATGGTGGTCAGAGAGCCCAGAGAGACCCTAGAATATGCAACTGCCAGACATGGAGATGGTGAACCTGTAGTGTGACAGAAGCAGTTGTATCACCACACCCAACTAGAGTGTGTGTGGGTCATCAAGGTGTGGCTTTTGAGACTCCATAACACAGATGCATTGATATGTAGGGACTTCATTTGTGTCAAACAACCATGGTGGTCAGAGAGCCCAGAGAGCCCCTAGAATATGCAGCTACCACACATGGAGATGGGTAAACCTGTAGTGTGACAGAAGCAGTTGCGTCACCACACCCAACTAGAGTGTGTGTGGGTCATCAAGGTGTGGCCTTTGAGACTCCATAACACAGATGCATTGATCTATAGGGACTCTAGTTGTGTCAAACAAACATGGTGGTCAGAGAGCCAGAGAGCCCCTAGAATATGCAACTGCCACACATGGAGATGGTGAACCTGCAGTGTCACAGAAGCAGTTGCATCACCACACGCAACTGGAGTGTGTGTGGGTCATCAAGGTGTGGCTTTTGAGACTCCATAATACAGATGCATTGATATGCAGGGACTCCAGTTGAGTCAAACAACCATGGTGGTCAGAGAGCCCAGAGAACCCCCAGAATATGCAACTGCCACACATGGAGATGGTGAACCTGCAGTGTGACAGAAGCAGTTGCATCACCACTCCCAACTGGAGTGTGTGTGGGTCATCAGGGTTTGCATTTTTAGACTCCATAACACAGATGCATTCATCTGTAGGGTCTCTAGTAGTGTCAAACAACCATGGTGGTCAGAGAGCCCAGAGAGCCCCTAGAATATGCAAATGCCACACATTGAGATGGATAACCTATAGTGTGACAGAAGCTGTTGCATCACCACACCCAACTAGTGTGTGTGTGGGTCATCAAGGTGTGGCTTTTGAGACTCCATAACACATATGCATTGATATGTAGGGACTCCATTTGTTTCAAACAAACATGGTGGTCAGAGAGGCCAGAGATCCCCTAGAATATTCAACTACCACACATGGAGATGGGTAAACCTGCAGTGTGACAGAAGCAGTTGCATCACCACACCCAACTAGAGTGTGTGTGGGTCATCAAGGTGTGGCTTTTGAGACTCCATAACACGGATGCATTGATCTGTAGGGACTCCAGTTGTGTCAAACAACCATGGTGGTCAGAGAGCCCAGAGAGACCCTAGAATATGCATCTACCAGACATGGAGCTGGTGAACCTGTAGTGTGACAGAAGCAGTTGCATCACCACACCCAACTAGAGTGTGTGTGGGTCATTAAGGTGTGGCTTTTGACACTCCATAACACAAATGCATTGATATGTAGGGACTTCATTTGTGTCAAACAACCATGGTGGTCAGAGAGCCCAGAGAGCCCCTAGAATATGCAACTACCACACATGGAGATTGCTAATCCTATAGTGTGACAGAAGTAGTTGCATCACCACACCCAACTAGAGTGTGTGTGGGTCATCAAGGTGTGGCCTTTGAGACTCCATAACACAGATGCATTGATCTATAGGGACTCTAGTTGTGTCAAACAAACATGGTGGTCAGAGAGCCCAGAGAGCCCCTAGAATACGCAACTGCCACACATGGAGATGGTGAACCTGCATTGTCACAGAAGCAGTTGCATCACCACACGCAACTGGAGTGTGTGTGGGTCATCAAGGTGTGGCTTTTGAGACTCCATAACACAGATGCATTGATATGCAGGGACTCTAGTTGAGTCAAACAACCATGGTGGTCAGAGAGCCCAGAGAACCCCCAGAATATGCAATTACCACACATGGAGATGGTGAACCTGCAGTGTGACAGAAGCAGTTGCATCACCACTCCCAACTGGAGTGTGTGTGGGTCATCAGGGTTTGCATTTGTAGACTCCATAACACAGATGCATTCATCTGTAGGGTCTCTAGTAGTTTCAAACAACCATGGTGGTCAGAGAGCCCAGAGAGCCCCTAGAATATGCAAATGCCACACATTGAGATGGTTAACCTATAGTGTGACAGAAGCTGTGGCATCACCACACCCAACTAGTGTGTGTGTGGGTCATCAAGGTGTGGCTTTTGAGACTCCATAACACGGATGCATTGATCTGTAGGGACTCCAGTTGTGTCAAACAACCATGGTGGTCAGAGAGCCCAGAGAGACCCTAGAATATGCAACTGCCAGACATGGAGCTGGTGAACCTGTAGTGTGACAGAAGCAGTTGCATCACCACACCCAACTAGAGTGTGTGTGGGTCATTAAGGTGTGGCTTTTGAGACTCCATAACACAGATGCATTGATATGTAGGGACTTCATTTGTGTCAAACAACCATGGTGGTCAGAGAGACCAGAGAGCCCCTAGAATATGCAACTACCACACATGGAGATGGCTAAACCTATAATGTGACAGAAGTAGTTGCATCACCACACCCAACTAGAGTGTGTGTGGGTCATCAAGGTGTGGCCTTTGAGACTCCATAACACAGATGCATTGATCTATAGGGACTCTAGTTGTGTCAAACAACCATGGTGGTCAGAGAGCCCAGAGAGCCCCTAGAATATGCAACTGCCACACATGGAGATGGTGAACCTGCTGTGTCACAGAAGCAGTTGCATCACCACACGCAACTGGAGTGTGTGTGGGTCATCAAGGTGTGGCTTTTGAGACTCCATAACACAGATGCATTGATATGCAGGGACTCCAGTTGAGTCAAACAACCATGGTGGTTAGAGAGCCCAGAGAACCCCCAGAATATGCAACTGCCACACATGGAGATGCTGAACTTGCAGTGTGACAGAAGCAGTTGCATCACCACACCCAACTGGAGTGTGTGTGGGTCAGCAGGGTTTGCATTTTTAGACTCCATAACACAGATGCATTCATCTGTAGGGTCTCTAGTAGTGTCAAACAACCATGGTGGTCAGAGAGCCCAGAGAGCCCCTAGAATATGCAAATGCCACACATTGAGATGGTTAACCTACAGTGTGACAGAAGCAGTTGCATCACCACACCCAACTGGAGTGTGTGTGGGTCATCAAGGTGTGGCTTTTCAGACTCCATAACACATATGCATTGATATGTAGGGACTCCATTATTGTCAAACAAACATGGTGATCAAAGAGCCCAGAGATCCCCTAGAATATTCAACTACCACACATGGAGATGGGTAAACCTGCAGTGTGACAGAAGCAGTTGCATCACCACACCCAACTAGAGTGTGTGTGGGTCATCAAGGTGTGGCTTTTGAGACTCCATAACACGGATGCATTGATCTGTAGGGACTCCAGTTGTATCAAACAACCATGGTGGTCAGAGAGCCCAGAGATACCCTAGAATATGCAACTGCTAGACATGGGGATGGTGAACATGCAGTGTGTTAGAAGCAGTTGCATCACCACACCCAACTAGAGTGTGTGTGGTCATCAGGGTTTGGATTTTGAGACTCCATAACAGAGACGCATTGATCTTTAGGGACTCCATTTTTTTCAAACAACCATGGTGGTCAGAGAGCCCAGAGAGCCCCTAGAATATGCAAATGCCACACATGGAGATGGTGAACCTGCAGTGTGACATAACCATTTGCATCACCAGACCCAATTAGAGTGTGTGTGGGTCATCAAGGTGTGGATTTTGAGACTCCATAACACATATGCATTGATATGTAGGGACTCCATTTGTGTCAAACAACCATGGTGGTCAGAGAGCCCAGAGAGACCCTATAATATGCAACTGCCACACATGGAGATAGTTAACCTGCAGTGTGACAGAAGCAGTTGCATCACCACACCCAACTAGAGTGTCTGTGGGTCATCAAGGTGTGGCTTTTGAGACTATATAACACGGATGCATTGATCTGTAGGGACTCTAGTTGTGTCAAACAACCATGGTGGTCAGAGGCCCAGAGAGACCCAAGAATATGCAACTGCCACACATGGAGATGGTGAACATGCAGTGTGACAGAAGCAGGTGCATCACCTCACCCAACTAGAGTGTGTGTGGGTCATCAAGGTGTGGCTTTTGAGACTCCATAACACAGACGCATTGATCTGTAGGGACTCCATAACACAGATGCATTGATCTGTAGGGACTCCATTTGTGTCAAGCAACCATGGTGGTCAGAGAGCCCCTAGAGTATGCAACTGCCATAGATGGAGATGGTGAACCTGTAGTGCGACAAAGCAGTTGCATCACCACACCCAACTGGAGTGTTTGTGGGTCATCAAGGTGTGGCTTTCGAGACTCCATAACATATATGCGTTGATCTGTAGGGACTCCTTTTTGTGTCAAACAACCATGGTGGTTAGAGAGCCCAAAGAGCCCTTAGAATATGCAACTTCCTCACATCGAGATGGGTAAACCTGAAGTGTGACAGAATTAGTTGCATCACCACATCCAATTGGAGTGTGTGTGGGTCATCAAGGTGTGGCTTTTGAGATTACATAACGCAGATGCATTGATCTGTAGGGACTCCATTTGTGTCAAACAACCATGGTGGTTAGAGAGCCAAGAGAGCCCCTAGAATATGCAACTACCACACATGGAGATGGTGATCATGCAATGTGATAGAAGCAGTTGCACCACCACACCCAACTGGAGTGTGTGTGGGTCATCAGGGTTTGGATTTTGAGACTCCATAGCACATATGCATTGATCTATAGGGACTTCATTTGTGTCAAACAACCATGGTGGTAAGAGAGCCCAGAGAGCCCCTAGAATATGCAACTACCACACATGGAGATGGTGAACCTGTAGTGTGATAGAAGCAGTTGCATCACCACACCCAACTGGAGTGTGTGTGGGTCATCAAGGTGTGGCTTTTGAGACTCCGTAACATAGATGCATTGATCTGTAGGGACTCCAGTTGTATCAAACAACCACGGTGGTCAGAGAGCCCAGAGAGCCCCTAGAATATGCAACTGCCACACATGGAGATGGTGAACCTGCAGTGTGACAGAAGAAGTTGCATAACCACACCCAACTGGAGTGTGTGTGGGTCATCAGGGTTTGGCTTTTGATACTCCATAACAAAGATGCATTGATCTGTAGGGACTCTAGTAGTGTCAAACAACCATGGTGGTGAGAGAGCCCAACGATCCCCTAGAATATGCAAATGCCACACATGGAGATGGTTAACCTGCAGTGTGACAGAAGCAGTTGCATCACCACACCCAACTGGAGTGTGTGTGGGTCATCAAGGTGTGGCTTTTGAGACTCCATAACACATATGCATTGATATGTAGGGACTCCATTTGTGTCAAACAACCATGGTGGTCAGAGACCCCAGAGAGCCCCTAGAATATGCAACTGCCACACATGGAGATGGTGAACATGCAGTGTGACAGAAGCAGTTGCATCACCACACCCAACTGGACTGTGTGTGGGTCATGAAGGTGTGGCTTTTGAGACTCCATAACACAGACGCATTGATCTTTAGGGACACCATTTTTGTCAAACAACCATGGTGGTCATAGAGCCCAGAGAGCCCCTAGAATATGCAACATCCACACATGGAGATGGTGAACCTGCAATGTGACGGAAACAGTTGCATCACCACACCCAACTAGAGTGTGTGTGGGTCATCAAGGTGTGGCTTTTGAGACTCCATAACACAGATGCATTGATCTTTAGGGACTCCATAACACAGATGCATTGATCTGTAGGGACTCCATTTGTGTCAAACAACCATGGTGGTCAGAGAGCCCCTAGAATATGCAACTGCCATACATGGAGATGGTGAACCTGAAGTGTGACAAAAGCAGTTGCATCACCACACCCAACTGGAGTGTGTGTGGGTCATCAAGGTGTGTCTTTCGAGACCGCATAACATATATGCGTTGATCTGTAGGGACTCCTTTTGTGTCAAACAACCATGGTGGTTAGAGAGCCCAAAGAGCCCTTAGAATATGCAACTTCCACACATGGAGATGGGTAAACCTGCAGTGTGACAGAATTATTTGCAACACCACACCCAATTGGAATGTGTGTGGGTCATCCAGGTGTGGCTTTTGAGATTACATAACGCAGATGCATTGATCTATAGGGACTCCATTTGTGTCAAACAACCATGGTGGTCAGAGAGCCAAGAGAGCCCCTAGAATATGCAACTACCACACATGGAGATGGTGATCATGCAATGTGATAGAAGCAGTTGCACCACCACACCCAACTGGAGTATGTGAGGTGTGACTTTTGAGACTCCATAGCACATATGCATTGATCTATAGGGACTTCATTTGTGTCAAACAACCATTCTGGTCAGAGAGCCCAGAGAGCCCCTAGAATATGCAACTGACACACATGGAGATGGTGAACCTGTAGTGTGACAGAAGAAGTTGCATCACCACACCCAACTGGAGTGTGTGTGGGTCATCAAGGTGTGGCTTTTGAGACTCCATAACACAGATGCATTGATCTCTAGGGACTCCATTTGTGTCAAGCAACCATGGTGGTCAGAGAGCCCCTAGAATATGCAACTTCCATACATGGAGATGGTGAACCTGTATTGCGACAAAAGCAGTTGCATCACCACACCCAACTGGAGTGTGTGTGGGTCATCAAGGTGTGGCTTTTGAGACTCCATAACACAGACGCATTGATCTGTAGGGACTCCATTTGTGTCAAACAACCATGGTGGTCAGAGACCCCAGAGAGCCCCTAGAATATGCAACTGCCACACATGGAGATGGTGAACATGCAGTGTGACAGAAGCAGTTGCATCACCACACCCAACTAGAGTGTGTGTGGGTCATGAAGGTGTGGCTTTTGAGACTCCATAACACAGACGCATTGATCTTTAGGGACACCATTTTTGTCAAACAACCATGGTGGTCATAGAGCCTAGAGAGCCCCTAGAATATGCAACATCCACACATGGAGATGGCGAACCTGCAATGTGACGGAAACAGTTGCATCACCACACCCAACTAGAGTGTGTGTGGGTCATCAAGGTGTGGCTTTTGAGACTCCATAACACAGATGCATTGATCTTTAGGGACTCCATAACACAGATGCATTGATCTGTAGGGACTCCATTTGTGTCAAACAACCATGGTGGTCAGAGAGCCCCTAGAATATGCAACTGCCATACATGGAGATGGTGAACCTGAAGTGTGACAAAAGCAGTTGCATCACCACACCCAACTGGAGTGTGTGTGGGTCATCAAGGTGTGTCTTTCGAGACCGCATAACATATATGCGTTGATCTGTAGGGACTCCTTTTGTGTCAAACAACCATGGTGGTTAGAGAGCCCAAAGAGCCCTTAGAATATGCAACTTCCACACATGGAGATGGGTAAACCTGCAGTGTGACAGAATTATTTGCATCACCACACCCAATTGGAATGTGTGTGGGTCATCAAGGTGTGGCTTTTGAGATTACATAACGCAGATGCATTTTGATCTATAGGGACTCCATTTGTGTCAAACAACCATGGTGGTCAGAGAGCCAAGAGAGCCCCTAGAATATGCAACTACCACACATGGAGATGGTGATCATGCAATGTGATAGAAGCAGTTGCACCACCACACCCAACTGGAGTGTGTGAGGTGTGACTTTTGAGACTCCATAGCACATATGCATTGATCTATAGGGACTTCATTTGTGTCAAACAACCATTGTGGTCAGAGAGCCCAGAGAGCCCCTAGAATATGCAACTGCCACACATGGAGATGGTGAACCTGTAGTGTGACAGAAGCAGTTGCATCACCACACCCAACTGGAGTGTGTGTGGGTCATCAAGGTGTGGCTTTTGAGACTCCATAACACAGATGCATTGATCTCTAGGGACTCCATTTGTGTCAAGCAACCATGGTGGTCAGAGAGCCCCTAGAATATGCAACTGCCATACATGGAGATGGTGAACCTGCAGTGCGACAAAAGTAGTTGCATCACCACACCCAACTGGAGTGTGTGTGGGTCATCAAGGTGTGGCTTTCGAGACTCCATAATATATATGCGTTGATCTGTAGGGACTCCTTTTGTGTCAAACAACCATGGTGGTTAGAGAGCCCAAAGAGCCCTTAGAATATGCAACTTCCTCACATGGAGATGGGTAAACCTGCAGTGTGACAGAATTAGTTGCATCACCACACCCAATTGGAGTGTGTGTGGGTCATCAAGGTGTGGCTTTTGAGATTACATAACGCAGATGCATTGATCTGTAGGGACTCCATTTGTGTCAAACAACGATGGTGGTCAGAGAGCCAAGAGAGCCCCTAGAATATGCAACTACCACACATGGAGATGGTGATCATGCAATGTGATAGAAGCAGTTGCACCACCACACCCAACTGGAGTGTGTGTGGGTCATCAAGGTGTGCCTTTTGAGACTCCATAGCACATACGCATTGATCTATAGGGACTTCATTTGTGTCAAACAACCATGGTGGTAAGAGAGCCCAGAGAGCCCCTAGAATATGCAACATCCACACATGGAGATGGCGAACCTGCAATGTGACGGAAACAGTTGCATCACCACACCCAACTAGAGTGTGTGTGGGTCATCAAGGTGTGGCTTTTGAGACTCCATAACACAGATGCATTGATCTTTAGGGACTCCATAACACAGATGCATTGATCTGTAGGGACTCCATTTGTGTCAAACAACCATGGTGGTCAGAGAGCCCCTAGAATATGCAACTGCCATACATGGAGATGGTGAACCTGAAGTGTGACAAAAGCAGTTGCATCACCACACCCAACTGGAGTGTGTGTGGGTCATCAAGGTGTGTCTTTCGAGACCGCATAACATATATGCGTTGATCTGTAGGGACTCCTTTTGTGTCAAACAACCATGGTGGTTAGAGAGCCCAAAGAGCCCTTAGAATATGCAACTTCCACACATGGAGATGGGTAAACCTGCAGTGTGACAGAATTATTTGCATCACCACACCCAATTGGAATGTGTGTGGGTCATCAAGGTGTGGCTTTTGAGATTACATAACGCAGATGCATTTTGATCTATAGGGACTCCATTTGTGTCAAACAACCATGGTGGTCAGAGAGCCAAGAGAGCCCCTAGAATATGCAACTACCACACATGGAGATGGTGATCATGCAATGTGATAGAAGCAGTTGCACCACCACACCCAACTGGAGTGTGTGAGGTGTGACTTTTGAGACTCCATAGCACATATGCATTGATCTATAGGGACTTCATTTGTGTCAAACAACCATTGTGGTCAGAGAGCCCAGAGAGCCCCTAGAATATGCAACTGCCACACATGGAGATGGTGAACCTGTAGTGTGACAGAAGCAGTTGCATCACCACACCCAACTGGAGTGTGTGTGGGTCATCAAGGTGTGGCTTTTGAGACTCCATAACACAGATGCATTGATCTCTAGGGACTCCATTTGTGTCAAGCAACCATGGTGGTCAGAGAGCCCCTAGAATATGCAACTGCCATACATGGAGATGGTGAACCTGCAGTGCGACAAAAGCAGTTGCATCACCACACCCAACTGGAGTGTGTGTGGGTCATCAAGGTGTGGCTTTCGAGACTCCATAATATATATGCGTTGATCTGTAGGGACTCCTTTTGTGTCAAACAACCATGGTGGTTAGAGAGCCCAAAGAGCCCTTAGAATATGCAACTTTCTCACATGGAGATGGGTAAACCTGCAGTGTGACAGAATTAGTTGCATCACCACACCCAATTGGAGTGTGTGTGGGTCATCAAGGTGTGGCTTTTGAGATTACATAACGCAGATGCATTGATCTGTAGGGACTCCATTTGTGTCAAACAACGATGGTGGTCAGAGAGCCAAGAGAGCCCCTAGAATATGCAACTACCACACATGGAGATGGTGATCATGCAATGTGATAGAAGCAGTTGCACCACCACACCCAACTGGAGTGTGTGTGGGTCATCAAGGTGTGCCTTTTGAGACTCCATAGCACATATGCATTGATCTATAGGGACTTCATTTGTGTCAAACAACCATGGTGGTAAGAGAGCCCAGAGAGCCCCTAGAATATGCAACTGCCACACATGGAGATGGTGAACCTGTAGTGTGATAGATGCAGTTGCATCACCACACCCAACTTGAGTGTGTGTGGGTCATCAAGGTGTGGCTTTTGAGACTCCATAACACAGATGCATTGATCTGTAGGGACTCCAGTTGTGTCAAACAACCACGGTGGTCAGAGAGCCCAGAGAGCCCCTAGAATATGCAACTGCCACACATGGAGATGGTGAACCTGCAGTGTGACAGAAGAAGTTGCATAACCACATCCAACTAGAGTGTGTGTGGGTCATCAGGGTTTGGCTTTTGATACTCCATAACAAAGATGCATTGATCTGTAGGGACTCTAGTAGTGTCAAACAACCATGGTGGTCAGAGAGCCCAAAGATCCCCTAGAATATGCAAATGCCACACATGGAGTAGGTTAACCTGCAGTGTGACAGAAGCAGTTGCATCACCACACCCAACTGGAGTGTGTGTGGGTCATCAAGGTGTGGCTTTTGAGACTCCATAACACAGATGCATTGATCTGTAGGGACTCCATTTGTGTCAAACAACCATGGTGGTCAGAGACCCCAGAGAGCCCTTAGAATATGCAACTTCCACACATGGAGATGGGTAAACCTGCAGTGTGACAGAATTAGTTGCATCACCACACCCAATTGGAGTGCGTGTGGGTCATCAAGATGTGGCTTTGGAGATTACATAACGCAGATGCATTGATCTATAGGGACTCCATTTGTGTCAAACAACCATGGTGGTCAGAGAGCCAAGAGAGCCCCTAGAATATACAACTACCACACATAGAGATGGTGATCATGCAATGTGATAGAAGCAGTTGCACCACCACACCCAACTGGAGTGTGTGTGGGTCATCAAGGTGTGGCTTTTGAGACTCCATAACACATATACATTGATCTATAGGTACTTCATTTGTGTCAAACAACCATTGTGGTCAGAGAGCCCAGAGAGCCCCTAGAATATGCAACTGCCACACATGGACATGGTGAACCTGCAGCGTGAAAGAAGCAGTTGCATCACCACACCCAACTGGAGTGTGTGTGGGTCATCAGGGTTTCGCTTTTGAGACTCCATAACGCAGATGCATTGATCTCTAGGGACTCCATTTGTGTCAAGCAACCATGGTGGTCAGAGAGCCCCTAGAATATGCAACTGCCATACATGGAGATGGTGAACCTGCAGTGCGACAAAAGCAGTTGCATCACCACACCCAACTGGAGTGTGTGTGGGTCATCAAGGTGTGGCTTTCGAGACTCCATAATATATATGCGTTGATCTGTAGGGACTCCTTTTGTGTCAAACAACCATGGTGGTTAGAGAGCCCAAAGAGCCCTTAGAATATGCAACTTCCTCACATGGAGATGGGTAAACCTGCAGTGTGACAGAATTAGTTGCATCGCCACACCCAATTGGAGTGTGTGTGGGTCATCAAGGTGTGGCTTTTGAGATTACATAACGCAGATGCATTGATCTGTAGGTACTCCATTTGTGTCAAACAACGATGGTGGTCAGAGAGCCAAGAGAGCCCCTAGAATATGCAACTACCACACATGGAGATGGTGATCATGCAATGTGATAGAAGCAGTTGCACCACCACACCCAACTGGAGTGTGTGTGGGTCATCAAGGTGTGCCTTTTGAGACTCCATAGCACATACGCATTGATCTATAGGGACTTCATTTGTGTCAAACAACCATGGTGGTAAGAGAGCCCAGAGAGCCCCTAGAATATGCAACATCCACACATGGAGATGGCGAACCTGCAATGTGACGGAAACAGTTGCATCACCACACCCAACTAGAGTGTGTGTGGGTCATCAAGGTGTGGCTTTTGAGACTCCATAACACAGATGCATTGATCTTTAGGGACTCCATAACACAGATGCATTGATCTGTAGGGACTCCATTTGTGTCAAACAACCATGGTGGTCAGAGAGCCCCTAGAATATGCAACTGCCATACATGGAGATGGTGAACCTGAAGTGTGACAAAAGCAGTTGCATCACCACACCCAACTGGAGTGTGTGTGGGTCATCAAGGTGTGTCTTTCGAGACCGCATAACATATATGCGTTGATCTGTAGGGACTCCTTTTGTGTCAAACAACCATGGTGGTTAGAGAGCCCAAAGAGCCCTTAGAATATGCAACTTCCACACATGGAGATGGGTAAACCTGCAGTGTGACAGAATTATTTGCATCACCACACCCAATTGGAATGTGTGTGGGTCATCAAGGTGTGGCTTTTGAGATTACATAACGCAGATGCATTTTGATCTATAGGGACTCCATTTGTGTCAAACAACCATGGTGGTCAGAGAGCCAAGAGAGCCCCTAGAATATGCAACTACCACACATGGAGATGGTGATCATGCAATGTGATAGAAGCAGTTGCACCACCACACCCAACTGGAGTGTGTGAGGTGTGACTTTTGAGACTCCATAGCACATATGCATTGATCTATAGGGACTTCATTTGTGTCAAACAACCATTGTGGTCAGAGAGCCCAGAGAGCCCCTAGAATATGCAACTGCCACACATGGAGATGGTGAACCTGTAGTGTGACAGAAGCAGTTGCATCACCACACCCAACTGGAGTGTGTGTGGGTCATCAAGGTGTGGCTTTTGAGACTCCATAACACAGATGCATTGATCTCTAGGGACTCCATTTGTGTCAAGCAACCATGGTGGTCAGAGAGCCCCTAGAATATGCAACTGCCATACATGGAGATGGTGAACCTGCAGTGCGACAAAAGCAGTTGCATCACCACACCCAACTGGAGTGTGTGTGGGTCATCAAGGTGTGGCTTTCGAGACTCCATAATATATATGCGTTGATCTGTAGGGACTCCTTTTGTGTCAAACAACCATGGTGGTTAGAGAGCCCAAAGAGCCCTTAGAATATGCAACTTCCTCACATGGAGATGGGTAAACCTGCAGTGTGACAGAATTAGTTGCATCACCACACCCAATTGGAGTGTGTGTGGGTCATCAAGGTGTGGCTTTTGAGATTACATAACGCAGATGCATTGATCTGTAGGTACTCCATTTGTGTCAAACAACGATGGTGGTCAGAGAGCCAAGAGAGCCCCTAGAATATGCAACTACCACACATGGAGATGGTGATCATGCAATGTGATAGAAGCAGTTGCACCACCACACCCAACTGGAGTGTGTGTGGGTCATCAAGGTGTGCCTTTTGAGACTCCATAGCACATACGCATTGATCTATAGGGACTTCATTTGTGTCAAACAACCATGGTGGTAAGAGAGCCCAGAGAGCCCCTAGAATATGCAACATCCACACATGGAGATGGCGAACCTGCAATGTGACGGAAACAGTTGCATCACCACACCCAACTAGAGTGTGTGTGGGTCATCAAGGTGTGGCTTTTGAGACTCCATAACACAGATGCATTGATCTTTAGGGACTCCATAACACAGATGCATTGATCTGTAGGGACTCCATTTGTGTCAAACAACCATGGTGGTCAGAGAGCCCCTAGAATATGCAACTGCCATACATGGAGATGGTGAACCTGAAGTGTGACAAAAGCAGTTGCATCACCACACCCAACTAGAGTGTGTGTGGGTCATCAAGGTGTGTCTTTCGAGACCGCATAACATATATGCGTTGATCTGTAGGGACTCCTTTTGTGTCAAACAACCATGGTGGTTAGAGAGCCCAAAGAGCCCTTAAAATATGCAACTTCCACACATGGAGATGGGTAAACCTGCAGTGTGACAGAATTATTTGCATCACCACACCCAATTGGAATGTGTGTGAGTCATCAAGGTGTGGCTTTTGAGATTACATAACGCAGATGCATTTTGATCTATAGGGACTCCATTTGTGTCAAACAACCATGGTGGTCAGAGAGCCAAGAGAGCCCCTAGAATATGCAACTACCACACATGGAGATGGTGATCATGCAATGTGATAGAAGCAGTTGCACCACCACACCCAACTGGAGTGTGTGAGGTGTGACTTTTGAGACTCCATAGCACATATGCATTGATCTATAGGGACTTCATTTGTGTCAAACAACCATTGTGGTCAGAGAGCCCAGAGAGCCCCTAGAATATGCAACTGCCACACATGGAGATGGTGAACCTGTAGTGTGACAGAAGCAGTTGCATCACCACACCC
Source organism: Avena eriantha (assembly GCA_910589775.1). Classification (NCBI taxonomy): domain Eukaryota; kingdom Viridiplantae; phylum Streptophyta; class Magnoliopsida; order Poales; family Poaceae; genus Avena; species Avena eriantha. Next base: position 155,949 of record CAJUXJ010001276.1, read on the forward strand.
AACTGGAGTGTGTGTGGGTCATCAAGGTGTGGCTTTTGAGACTCCATAACACAGATGCATTGATCTCTAGGGACTCCATTTGTGTCAAGCAACCATGGTGGTCAGAGAGCCCCTAGAATATGCAACTGCCATACATGGAGATGGTGAACCTGCAGTGCGACAAAAGCAGTTGCATCACCACACCCAACTGGAGTGTGTGTGGGTCATCAAGGTGTGGCTTTCGAGACTCCATAATATATATGCGTTGATCTGTAGGGACTCCTTTTGTGTCAAACAACCATGGTGGTTAGAGAGCCCAAAGAGCCCTTAGAATATGCAACTTCCTCACATGGAGATGGGTAAACCTGCAGTGTGACAGAATTAGTTGCATCACCACACCCAATTGGAGTGTGTGTGGGTCATCAAGGTGTGGCTTTTGAGATTACATAACGCAGATGCATTGATCTGTAGGTACTCCATTTGTGTCAAACAACGATGGTGGTCAGAGAGCCAAGAGAGCCCCTAGAATATGCAACTACCACACATGGAGATGGCGATCATGCAATGTGATAGAAGCAGTTGCACCACCACACCCAACTGGAGTGTGTGTGGGTCATCAAGGTGTGCCTTTTGAGACTCCATAGCACATATGCATTGATCTATAGGGACTTCATTTGTGTCAAACAACCATGGTGGTAAGAGAGCCCAGAGAGCCCCTAGAATATGCAACTGCCACACATGGAGATGGTGAACCTGTAGTGTGATAGATGCAGTTGCATCACCACACCCAACTTGAGTGTGTGTGGGTCATCAAGGTGTGGATTTTGAGACTCCATAACACAGATGCATTGATCTGTAGGGACTCCAGTTGTGTCAAACAACCACGGTGGTCAGAGAGCCTAGAGAGCCCCTAGAATATGCAACTGCCACACATGGAGATGGTGAACCTGCAGTGTGACAGAAGAAGTTGCATAACCACATCCAACTAGAGTGTGTGTGGGTCATCAGGGTTTGGCTTTTGATACTCCATAACAAAGATGGATTGATCTGTAGGGACTCTAGTAGTGTCAAACAACCATGGTGGTCAGAGAGCCCAAAGATCCCCTAGAATATGCAAATGCCACACATGGAGTAGGTTAACCTGCAGTGTGACAGAAGCAGTTGCATCACCACACCCAACTGGAGTGTGTGTGGGTCATCAAGGTGTGGCTTTTGAGACTCCATAACACAGATGCATTGATCTGTAGGGACTCCATTTGTGTCAAACAACCATGGTGGTCAGAGACCCCAGAGAGCCCTTAGAATATGCAACTTCCACACATGGAGATGGGTAAACCTGCAGTGTGACAGAATGAGTTGCATCACCACACCCAATTGGAGTGTGTGTGGGTCATCAAGATGTGGCTTTGGAGATTACATAACGCAGATGCATTGATCTATAGGGACTCCATTTGTGTCAAACAACCATGGTGGTCAGAGAGCCAAGAGAGCCCCTAGAATATACAACTACCACACATAGAGATGGTGATCATGCAATGTGATAGAAGCAGTTGCACCACCACACCCAACTGGAGTGTGTGTGGGTCATCAAGGTGTGGCTTTTGAGACTCCATAACACATATACATTGATCTATAGGTACTTCATTTGTGTCAAACAACCATTGTGGTCAGAGAGCCCAGAGAGCCCCTAGAATATGCAACTGCCACACATGGAGATGGTGAACCTGCAGTGTGAAAGAAGCAGTTGCATCACCACACCCAACTGGAGTGTGTGTGGGTCATCAGGGTTTCGCTTTTGAGACTCCATAACGCAGATGCATTGATCTCTAGGGACTCCATAACACAGATGCATTGATCTATAGGGACTCCATTTGTGTCAAACAACCATGGTGGTCAGAGAGCCCCTAGAATATGCAACTGCCATACATGGAGATGGTGAACCTGCAGTGTGACAAAAGCAGTTGCATCACCACACCCAACTGGAGTGTGTGTTGGTTATCAAGGTGTGGCTTTCAAGACTGCATAACATATATGCGTTGATCTGTAGGGACTCCTTTTGTGTCAAACAACCATGGTGGTCCGAGAGCCCAAAGAGCCCCTAGAATATGCAACTTCCACACATGGAGATGGGTAAACCTGCAGTGTGACAAAATAAGTTGCATCACCACACCCAATTGGAGTGTGTGTGGGTCATCAAGGTGTGGCTTTTGAGATTACATAACACAGATGCATTGATCTGTAGGGACTCCATTTGTGTCAAACAACCATGGTGGTCAGAGAGCCCCTAGAATATGCAACTGCCACACATGGAGATGGTGATCCTGCAGCGTGATAGAAGCAGTTGCACCACCATACCCAACTGGAGTGTGTGTGGGTCATCAAGGTGTGGCTTTTGAGACTCCATATCACATATGCATTGATCTGTAGGGACTTCATTTGTGTCAAACAACTATGGTGGTCATAGAGCCTAGAGAGCCCTTAGAATATGCAACGACCACACATGGAGATGGGTAAACATGCAGTGTGACAAAAGCAGTTGCATCACCACATCCAACTAGAGTGTGTGTGGGTCATCAAGGTGTGGCTTTTGAGACTCCATAACACAGATGCATTGATCTGTAGGGACTCCAGTTGTGTCAAACAATCATGGTGGTCAGAGAGCCTAGAGAACCCCTAGAATATGCAACTGCCACACATGGAGATGGTGAACCTGTAGTGTGACAGAAGAAGTTGAATCACCACACCCAACTGGAGTGTGTGTGGGTCACCAAGGTGTGGCTTTTGAGAATCCATAACACAGATGCATTGATCTGTATGGACTCTAGTTGTGTCAAACAACCATGGTGGTCAGAGAGCCCAGAGAGCCCCTAGAATATGCAACTACCACACAAGGAGATGGTGATCATGCAATGTCATAGAAGCAGTTGCACCACCACACCCAACTAGAGTGTGTGTGGGTCATCAAGGTGTGGCTTTTGAGACTCCATAGCACATATGCATTGATCTATAGGGACTTCATTTGTGTCAAACAACCATGGTGGTACGAGAGCCCAGAGAGCCCCTAGAATATGCAACTGCCACACATGGAGATGGTGAACCTATAGTGTGACAGAAGCAGTTGCATCACCACACCCAACTGGAGTGTGTGTGGGTCATCAAGGTGTGGATTTTGAGACTCCATAACACAGATGCATTGATCTCTAGGGACTCCAGTTGTGTCAAACAACCATGGTGGTCAGAGAGCCCAAAGAGCCCCTAGAATATGCAACTGCCACACATGGAGATGGTGAACCTGTAGTGTGAAAGAAGCAGTTGCAATACCACACCCAACTGGAGTGTGTGTGGGTCATCAGGGTTTCGCTTTTGAGACTCGATAACACAGATGCATTGATCTGTAGGGACTCCAGTAGTGTCAAACAACAATGGTGGTCAAAGAGCCCAGAGAGCCCTTAGAATATGCAAATGCCACACATGGAGATAGTTAACCTGCAGTGTGGCAGAAGCAGTTGCATCACCACACCCAACTAGAGTGTGTGTGGGTCATCAAGGTGTGGCTTTTGGGACTCCATAACACAGATGCATTCATCTGTAGGGACTCCATTTGTGTCAAACAACCATGGTGGTCAGAGACCCTAGAGAGCCCCTAGAATATGCAACTGCCACACATGGAGACGGTGAACATGCAGTGTGACAGAAGCAGTTGCATCACCACACCCAACTGGAGTGTGTGTGGGTCATCAGGGTTTGGCGTTTGATACTCCATAACAAAGATGCATTGATCTGTAGGGACTCTAGTAGTGTCAAACAACCATGGTGGTCAGAGAGCCCAAAGATCCCCTAGAATATGCAAATGCCACACATGGAGATGGTTAACCTGTAGTGTGACAGAAGCAGTTGCATCACCAGACCCAACTGGAGTGTGTGTGGGTCATCCAGGTGTGGCTTTTGAGACTCCATAACACAGATGCATTGATCTGTAGGGACTCCATTTGTGTCAAACAACCACGGTGGTCAGAGACCCCAGAGAGCCCAAAGAGTATGCAACTGCCACACATGGAGATGGTGAACATGCAGTGTGACAGAAGTAGTTGCATCACCACACCCAACTGGAGTGTGTGTGGGTCATGAAGGTGTGGCTTTTGAGACTCCATAACACAGACGCATTGATCTTTAGGGACACCATTTTTGTCAAACAACCATGGTGGTCATAGAGCCCAGAGAGCCCCTAGAATATGCAACATCCACACATGGAGATGGGGAACCTGCAATGTGACGGAAACAGTTGCATCACCACACCCAACTAGAGTGTGTGTGGGTCATCAAGGTGTGGCTTTTGAGACTCCATAACATATATGCATTGATCTTTAGGGACTCCATAACATAGATGCATTGATCTGTAGGGACTCCATTTGTTTTAAACAACCATGGTGGTCAGAGAGCCCCTAGAATATGCAACTGCCATACATGGAGATGGTGAACCTGCAGTGTGACAAAAGCAGTTGCATCACCACACCCAACTGGAGTTTGTGTGGGTCATCAAGGTGTGGCTTTTGAGACCGCATAACATATATGCGTTGATCTGTAGGGACTCCTTTTGTGTCAAACAACCATGGTGGTCAGAGAGCCCAAAGAGCCCCTAGAATATGCAACTTCCACACATGGAGATGGGTAAACCTGTAGTGTGACAGAATAAGTTGCATCACCACACCCAATTGGAGTGTGTGTGGGTCATCAAGGTGTGGCTTTTGAGACTCCATAGCACATATGCATTGATCTATAGGGACTTCATTTGTGTCAAACAACCATGGTGGTAAGAGAGCCCAGAGAGCCCCTAGAATATGCAACTGCCACACATGGAGATGGTGAACCTGTAGTGTGACAGAAGCAGTTGCATCACCACACCCAACTGGAGTGTGTGTGGGTCATCAAGGTGTGGATTTTGAGACTCCATAACACAGATGCATTGATCTCTAGGGACTCCAGTTGTGTCAAACAACCATGGTGGTCAGAGAGCCCAAAGAGCCCCTAGAATATGCAACTGCCACACATGGAGATGGTGAACCTGTAGTGTGAAAGAAGCAGTTGCAATACCACACCCAACTGGAGTGTGTGTGGGTCATCAGGGTTTCGCTTTTGAGACTCGATAACACAGATGCATTGATCTGTAGGGACTCCAGTAGTGTCAAACAACAATGGTGGTCAAAGAGCCCAGAGAGCCCTTAGAATATGCAAATGCCACACATGGAGATAGTTAACCTGCAGTGTGGCAGAAGCAGTTGCATCACCACACCCAACTAGAGTGTGTGTGGGTCATCAAGGTGTGGATTTTGGGACTCCATAACACAGATGCATTCATCTGTAGGGACTCCATTTGTGTCAAACAACCATGGTGGTCAGAGACCCTAGAGAGCCCCTAGAATATGCAACTGCCACACAAGGAGACGGTGAACATGCAGTGTGACAGAAGCAGTTGCATCACCACACCCAACTGGAGTGTGTGTGGGTCATCAGGGTTTGGCTTTTGATACTCCATAAAAAAGATGCATTGATCTGTAGGGACTCTAGTAGTGTCAAACAACCATGGTGGTCAGAGAGCCCAAAGATCCCCTAGAATATGCAAATGCCACACATGGAGATGGTTAACCTTGAGTGTGACAGAAGCAGTTGCATCACCAGACCCAACTAGAGTGTGTGTGGGTCATCCAGGTGTGGCTTTTGAGACTCCATAACACAGATGCATTGATCTGTAGGGACTCCATTTGTGTCAAACAACCACGGTGGTCAGAGACCCCAGAGAGCCCAAAGAGTATGCAACTGCCACACATGGAGATGGTGAACATGCAGTGTGACAGAAGTAGTTGCATCACCACACCCAAATGGAGTGTGTGTGGGTCATGAAGGTGTGGCTTTTGAGACTCCATAACACAGACGCATTGACCTTTAGGGACACCATTTTTGTCAAACAACCATGGTGGTCATAGAGCCCAGAGAGCCCCTAGAATATGCAACATCCACACATGGAGATGGGGAACCTGCAATGTGACGGAAACAGTTGCATCACCACACCCAACTAGAGTGTGTGTGGGTCATCAAGGTGTGGCTTTTGAGACTCCATAACATATATGCATTGATCTTTAGGGACTCCATAACATAGATGCATTGATCTGTAGGGACTCCATTTGTTTTAAACAACCAAGGTGGTCAGAGAGCCCCTAGAATATGCAACTGCCATACATGGAGATGGTGAACCTGCAGTGTGACAAAAGCAGTTGCATCACCACACCCAACTGGAGTGTGTGTGGGTCATCAAGGTGTGGCTTTCGAGACCGCATAACATATATGCGTTGATCTGTAGGGACTCCTTTTGTGTCAATCAACCATGGTGGTTAGAGAGCCCAAAGAGCCCCTAGAATATGCAACTTCCACACATCGAGATGGGTAAACCTGCAGTGTGACAGAATTAGTTGCATCACCACACCCAATTGGAGTGTGTGTGGGTCATCAAGGTGTGGCTTTTGAGACACCATAACACAGATGCATTGATCTATATGGACTCCAGTTGTCTCAAACAACCATGGTGGTCAGAGAGCCCAGAGAGCCCCTAGAATATTCAACTGCCACACATGGAGATGGTGAACCTGAAGTGTGACAGAAGCAGTTGGATCACCACACCCAACTGGAGTGTGTGTGGGTCATCAAGGTTTGTCTTTTGAGACTCCATAACACAGATGCATTGATCTCTAGGGACTCCAGTTGTGTCAAACAACCATGGTGGTCAGAGAGCCCAAAGAGCCCCTAGAATATGCAACTGCCACACATGGAGATGGTGAACCTGTAGTGTGAAAGAAGCAGTTGCAATACCACACCCAACTGGAGTGTGTGTGGGTCATCAGGGTTTCGCTTTTGAGACTCGATAACACTGATGCATTGATCTGTAGGGACTCGAGTAGTGTCAAACAACAATGGTGGTCAAAGAGCCCAGAGAGCCCTTAGAATATGCAAATGCCACACATGGAGATAGTTAACGTACAGTGCGGCAGAAGCAGTTGCATCACCACACCCAACTAGAGTGTGTGTGGGTCATCAAGGTGTGGCTTTTGAGACTTCATAACACAGATGCATTCTTCTGTAGGGACTCCATTTGTGTCAAACAACCATGGTGGTCAGAGACCCTAGAGAGCCCCTAGAATATGCAACTGCCACTCATGGAGACGGTGAACATGCAGTGTGACAGAAGCAGTTGCATCACCACACCCAACTGGAGTGTGTGTGGGTCATCAGGGTTTGGCTTTTGATACTCCATAACAAAGATGCATTGATCTGTAGGGACGCTAGTAGTGTCAAACAACCATGGTGGTCAGAGAGCCCAAAGATCCCCTAGAATATGCAAATGCCACACATGGAGATGGTTAACCTGTAGTGTGACAGAAGAAGTTGCATCACCACACCCAACTGGAGTGTGTGTGGGTCATCCAGGTGTGGCTTTTGAGACTCCATAACACAGATGCATTGATCTGTAGGGACTCCATTTGTGTCAAACAACCATGGTGGTCAGAGACCCCAGAGAGCCCCTAGAGTATGCAACTGCCACACATGGAGATGGTGAACATGCAGTGTGACAGAAGTAGTTGCATCACCACACCCAACTGGAGTGTGTGTGGGTCATGAAGGTGTGGCTTTTGAGACTCCATAACACAGACGCATTGATCTTTAGGGACACCATTTTTGTCAAACAACCATGGTGGTCATAGAGCCCAGAGAGCCCCTAGAATATGCAACATCCACACATGGAGATGGGGAACCGGCAATGTGACGGAAACAGTTGCATCACCACACCCAACTAGAGTGTGTGTGGGTCATCAAGGTGTGGCTTTTGAGACTCCATAATATAGATGCATTGATCTTTAGGGACTCCATAACATAGATGCATTGATCTGTAGGGACTCCATTTGTTTTAAACAACCATGGTGGTCAGAGAGCCCCTAGAATATGCAACTGCCATACATGGAGATGGTGAACCTGCAGTGTGACAAAAGCAGTTGCATCACCACACCCAACTGGAGTGTGTGTGGGTCATCAAGGTGTGGCTTTGGAGACCGCATAACATATATGCGTTAATCTGTAGGGACTCCTTTTGTGTCAATCAACCATGGTGGTTAGAGAGCCCAAAGAGCCCCTAGAATATGCAACTTCCACACATCGAGATGGGTAAACCTGCAGTGTGACAGAATTAGTTGCATCACCACACCCAATTGGAGTGTGTGTGGGTCATCAAGATGTGGCTTTTGAGATTACATAACGCAGATGCATTGATCTATAGGGACTCCATTTGTGTCAAACAACCATGGTGGTCAGAGAGCCAAGAGAGCCCCTAGAATATACAACTACCACACATGGAGATGGTGATCATGCAATGTGATAGAAGCAGTTGCACCACTACACCCAACTGGAGTGTGTGTGGGTCATCAAGGTGTGGCTTTTGAGACTCCATAGCACATATACATTGATCTATAGGGACTTCATTTGTGTCAAACAACCATTGTGGTCAGAGAGCCCAGAGAGCCCCTAGACTATGCAACTGCCACACATGGAGATGGTGAACCTGTAGTGTGACAGAAGCAGTTGCATCACCACATGCAACTGGAGTGTGTGTGGGTCATCAAGGTGTGGCTTTTGAGACTCCATAACACAGATGCATTGATCTCTAGGGACTCCAGTTGTGTCAAACAACCATGGTGGTCAGAGAGCCCAGAGAGCCCCTAGAATATGCAACTGCCACACATGGAGATGGTGAACCTGCAGTAAGAAGCAGTTGCATCACCACACCCAACTGGAGTGTGTGTGGGTCATTAGGGTTTCGCTTTTGAGAATCCATAACACAGATGCATTGATCTGTAGGGACTCCAGTAGTGTTAAACAACCATGGTGGTCAAAGAGCCGAGAGAGCCCCTAGAATATGCAAATGCCACACATGGAGATAGTTAACCTGCAGTGTGGCAGAAGCAGTTGCATCACCACACCCAACTAGAGTGTGTGTGGGTCATCAAGGTGTGGCTTTTGAGACTCCATAACACAGATGCATTCATCTGCAGGGACTCCATTTGTGTCAAACAACCATGGTGGTCAGAGACCCTAGAGAGCCCCTAGAATATGCAACTGCCACACATGGAGACGGTGAACATGCAGTGTGACAGAAGCAGTTGCATCACCACACCCAACTAGAGTGTGTGTGGGTCATCAAGGTTTGGCTTTTGAGACTCCATAACACAGACGCATTGATCTTTAGGGACTCCATTTTTTTCAAACAACCCTGGTGGTCAGAGACCCCAAAGAGCCCCTAGAATATGCAACTGCCAAACATGGAGATGGTGAACATGTAGGGTGACAGAAGCAGTTGCATCACTACACACAACTGGAGTGTGTGTGGGTCTTCAAGGTCTGGCTTTTGAGACTCCATAACACAAATGCATTGATCTTTAGGGACTCCATAACACAGATGCATTGATCTATAGGGACTCCATTTGTGTCAAACAATCATGGTGGTCAGAGAGCCCCTAGAATATGCAACTGCCATACATGGAGATGGTGAACCTGCAGTGTGACAAAAGCAGTTGCATCACCACACCCAACTGGAGTTTGTGTGGGTCATCAAGGTGTGGCTTTTGAGACCGCATAACATATATGCGTTGATCTGTAGGGACTCCTTTTGTGTCAAACAACCATGGTGGTCAGAGAGCCCAAAGAGCCCCTAGAATATGCAACTTCCACACATGGAGATGGGTAAACCTGTAGTGTGACAGAATAAGTTGCATCACCACACCCAATTGGAGTGTGTGTGGGTCATCAAGGTGTGGCTTTTGAGATTACATAACACAGATGCATTGATCTATAGGGACTCCATTTGTGTCAAACAACCATGGTGGTCAGAGAGCCCAGAGAGCCCCTAGAATATGCAACTGCCACACATGGAGATGGTGATCCTGCAGTGTGATAGAAGCAGTTGCACCACCATACCCAACTGGAGTGTGTGTGGGTCATCAAGGTGTGGCTTTTGAGACTCCATATCACATATGCATTGATCTGTAGGGACTTCATTTGTGTCAAACAACTATGGTGGTCAGAGAGCCTAGAGAGCCCTTAGAATATGCAACGACCACACATGGAGATGGGTAAACATGCAGTGTGACAAAAGCAGTTGCATCACCACACCCAACTAGAGTGTGTGTGGGTCATCAAGGTGCGGCTTTTGAGACTCCATAACACAGATGCATTGATCTGTAGGGACTCCAGTTGTGTTAAACAACCATGGTGGTCAGAGAGCCTAGAGATCCCCTAGAATATGCAACTTCCACACATGGAGATGGTGAACCTGTAGTGTGACAGAAGAAGTTGAATCACCACACCCAACTGGAGTGTGTGCGGGTCACCAAGGGGTGGCTTTTGAGACTCCATAACACAGATGCATTGATCTGTAGGGACTCTAGTTGTGTCAAACAACCATGGTGGTCAGAGAGCCCAGAGAGCCCCTAGAATATGCAACTTCCACACATGGAGATGGGTAAACCTACAGTGTGACAGAATAAGTTGCATCACCACACCCAATTGGAGTGTGTGTGGGTCATCAAGGTGTGGCTTTTGAGATTACATAACACAGATGCATTGATCTGTAGGGACTCCATTTGTGTCAAACAACCATGGTGGTCAGAGAGCCCAGAGAGCCCCTAGAATATGCAACTGCCACACATGGAGATGGTGATCCTGCAGTGTGATAGAAGCAGTTGCACCACCATACCCAACTGGAGTGTGTGTGGGTCATCAAGGTGTGGCTTTTGAGACTCCATATCACATATGCATTGATCTGTAGGGACTTCATTTGTGTCAAACAACTATGGTGGTCAGAGAGCCTAGAGAGCCCCTAGAATATGCAACGACCACACATGGAGATGGGTAAACATGCAGTGTGACAAAAGCAGTTGCATCACCACACCCAACTAGAGTTTGTGTGGGTCATCAAGGTGTGGCTTTTGAGACTCCATAAAACAGATGCATTGATCTTTAGGGACTCCAGTTGTGTCAAACAACCATGGTGGTAAGAGAGCCTAGAGAGCCCCTAGAATATGCAACTGCCACACATGGAGATGGTGAACCTGTAGTGTGACAGAAGAAGTTGAATCACCACACCCAACTGGAGTGTGTGTGGGTCACCAAGGTGTGGCTTTTGAGACTCCATAACACAGATGCATTGATCTGTATGGACTCTCGTTGTGTCAAACAACCATGGTGTTCAGAGAGCGCAGAGAGCCCCTAGAATATGCAACTGCCACACATGGAGGTGGTGAACATGTAGTGTGACAGAAGCACTTGCATTACCTCACCCAACTGGAGTGTGTGTGGGTCATCAAGGTGTATCTTTTGAGACTCCATAACACAGATGCATTGATCTGTAGGGACTCCATTTGTGTCAAACAACCATGGTGGTCAGATATGCTATTTCAGATTGGTTATTGATTCAAATTGATCCGTTGTTAGTAGCTATCTTGGCCAAGTAGATGCTAGCAACTCCAAGAGTTAGTATTTATGCTCGATAGTTGGTTCATGCCTCTAGTAATCTGGGGAAGTGACAGAAATCTCTAAGGTACTAGATGTGCTGTTGCTACTAGGGAGAAAACAACAATCCTTTGTTCATAAGACAATCGTATTGTTTACTTTAAATGCAATGCTTAATGCAGTTATCCGTTGCTTGCAACTTAATACTGGAGGGGGTTCGGATGATAACCTGAAGGTGGAATATTAGTCATAGATGCAGTTGGATTACAGTCTATGTATAATGTTGTAATGCCCAATCGAATCTCAAAGGAGTCAAGATGTGTAGTATATGCATATTGCTTTCTCGATGTTTGTAAATTGCCCCGCTGTAATTTGTTCACCCAACATGTCATCTATCTTAAGGAGAGCCACCACTAGTGAACTATGGACCCCGGTCCTTTCTTTTACCATCAATCTACAATCAACTATTTACTATTTTCTGTTTACTTTCTACAAACTATTACTTTCTTCCACTCGATACGTTTAATCCTTTGTTTTCAGCAAAACCGGTGAGATTGACAACCTCATCGCAAGTTGGGGGCAAAGTTCTGTGGTTGTGTTGTGTAGGTCTCCAAGTTACTGCTGGCACCGGTAGTGCGCCCTGCCAAAGTTCAGCTAGCAAAACCTTTGAGGTGTTTCCTTCCTCCTACTAGATTGATAACCTTGGTTTCATAACTGAGGGAAAACTTCCTGTTGTGCTCATCATAATATTGAGGATAGATCCCTTGCAAAACTTGCTCCAAACAATGAAATTGCTGCAACTTCTTTAGTTCATATGTAGGAAGCAAGGTTTGTTAACCTTAACCCCTTAATGCAAGTAATGTTTCTTAAACTTAAAGAAATTGAGGACCCTGAAAAGAGAGATTTTATTCTAGAAACTTTGCTTAAGGAATTCTATGATGTTGCCAAGGAAGCTAGAAAAGTCTTTGAATGTTTTAATATGATAGGCTCATGTGTAGATGTTGTTGGTACATGGGAAAGGATGAACAAAACCGACCTAATGGGGAGGAAATTAAGGTACCAATACCCTTCAAACTTGTAGCAATGCATGAAGCCATAGAAAAGAATCTTGATTTGATTGTTCCCGAAAACCCGTTTGATGAAAATAGTGAACCCAAGAGCGTTGAGAGAGGATCCTCTAGAACTTATTTGGATGAGATATCTTGCCTTGTTGAAGATATTTCTGTTATTAATCTTAATGATTCTTCATTTGAGAACACTTGATTCTTCTTCTTGCTTCTTATGCCTAACTTAAAGGCGTTAAAGAAAAGTACTTATTGGGAGATAACTCAAAAGTTTTAGATGAGTCTTTGAAGTTATTATCTCTGTAATAACCGCTCCTTATCCTTTTTTTTTTGCTTTTTGTGCCAAGGGTAACCTCTAATGAGAGAGAAGTAATGCTTGGGAAAGTTTCTGTCCTGAAACAGATTTTTGTTCTTCACCATATAAATTCGTGTAAAATCTCTGTACATTGTTTTGAGGCGTGAATGTTTTTGCTTCTGCCCCAGGTTGTTATCTAACTTTCGTTAGTTCAACACTTTTCTATTTGAGCAACAGAAGGTCTTCGAAAAAAAAAATTTACCTGCTGGTCTGTTTTGACAGATTTCTGCCATTATTTACATTTGCTTCTTGTTGGTTCCTTTTTGAGTTCTTTTGTGGTATTGAGATTTTTGAGGGAAGTGCTACAGTAGCTTGTGTTTTAATGGAAGTTTTATTGGTGTGGAAACTGAACTCAAAGACTTATTATCTTGAGTGCACTAATGTTGCTAATAAAGATTGTGTGAAGTTTTGTACGAAGGAAAAAATTTCAGGTGTATGGAAGGAATGATGTAATGAGATGAAGAATGGACTAAAGCTCAAGGCTGAGGATGCCACGCGTGTCACCGCAAGAAATATCCAAGAAGTACAAGCGTCAAAGCTTGGGGATGCCCAAGGCATCTCCTTCTTCATCAATAAAAATCCCAGGTTTCTTCCAAACACTTCATTTTTATTGTTTCATGCACAGTTGTGTTGTTCTTGGAGCGTCTTCTTTTTCGTTTTCGTTTTGGTTTTCGTTTGCTTGGTTTTCTTATTTTTCGGAATAAATTGGTTGGACCCCCTCTTTCATACATTGGTTTTCAAATAGTTTGGTTTGGATTGGAAAAGAGTAAGAAAGTTCATGCTTAAGTGGTAAAGAGAGCTTATTTTTGACTGTGGCCTACGCTTTGTCATGCCATGCTTGATATTGTTTTGGATTTATGCTTAGTATTCTTTTCTATAGCATGACATGTTATAAACAATTGAGATTTCTTAATGTGCCTTTGAAGAATCATGCGTTGTTTTAGCATATTAAACCATAGTATTGTGGTATTCTCCTTTGATGCTTTATTTGGGTTGACTTGGCGCATGCCCACACCATGTTATGACTATACCAAGTCACCATAAGCCTTTATGATCCTTTAGTTTTCAAATTTTAATATCACTTTATGCTTTAATCAATGATGTTTTGTCGCTCGGCATGATTATGGCCATTATTGCTCTCTTAGTTGGTCGCTCCCAGTCTTTTGCTAGCCTCCATAACCAAGTATGAGTTCCACTCATGCATCCAACTCCTAAAACCAAGTTATTCCAAAGATTCCACCATACATACCTATTAGCATATGCTATTCCAAGTATATTAATGCTTTTGTTTACCTTCCAAATTAAACTTTTTATGAGAAAACTAGTGATTAAAGGTCTCACGAAGTTGATGGCACACTTTACTTTTCTTGCCCTTAATAAACTTGAACCATTGTGTCGTCTATGTAGTATATGCTTGCACTTATATGTTGGGGATTAGCAGAACCATGCTGTCATGGGAACACTTTCAACATTGCACTTGTACTTTGTACCTAGTTGATATAATGCTCTTTTCTCTATGGATGTCATCGGTGTGAAATGAAAGGGGAGCTTGGAAGTCCATGGCGGTAAATAAGAAGATTGCTGAGATGCTCGTTGTCTTCTTTCCTTGTCATTTTGATATGGGGATTCTTCCGTATCATCGGGTAAGGGGTACCCCGTTGGCGGTTCTCTATGATACACATGTACTTACTATGACAAGAACTTATCGGTAACTAAACTTGAGTAGCATGAGGAGCGGCCCTCGTATTCAAGGGACATGAGATTTCCAACATATACTTTTTCATGCATATACACCATAGTTTGTTCACTTTAACCTTAATCACTTCAAGATGCTTATGATAGGGGCAATGAGAGCTGAAAGCTAAAAAGTACAATAATTTTTGGAAGATCTTTATGAAACTTGAATCCCTATTTCCTTCTATGAAGTCCTTTCTTTTACTTTTATGTTGAGTCTCCACCTTCTATCTTTATGCACCTACTTTGAGAGCATAGTGGCCATTTTTACTTCTATGTTCATTGTCCCAAGACTTGTTGATTGATGCATAATTTTGATATTGCTTGTTCTTAAACTATTTGTATCTAGTCACTCTTATGAACTTTGAAGGTGGCCTATGCATTTATATTTGCTACTCTATGAGGGACAAGCTGAATGCCACTATGCTATGATTTCTTTATGTGAAGCAAACAAACGTCTAGCAAAGCATTGTTATTCATGAATCTTTTGTTTGTGCCTTTTCATGTTGCAACTTAGTTGCTTTGTATTATTGCTAGAACTTTATTTTCATGTTATGATTGAAGTACTATGATCCTAGCTATCAATGTTTTACAAATACTGTGATCAAATTTATGATGGTGCATGTCACCTCAAAAATTATTCTTTCTTTTTATCACTCACCTACTCGAGGACGAGCATGAGTTAAGCTTGGGAATGTTGATACGTTGCTAACGTATCCATAATTTTTTATGTTCCATGCTTGGTTTTATCTACTTTCTTGTGTTTTGTTCCAACTTTGGAGTACTTTCTATACACTTTCTTGGACTAACCTATTAACAAGAGCCATAGTGCCAGCTGTCTGTTTTCTACTGTTTTTGGTTCTAGGAAAGTCAGAAAATGAATAATCTCAAAATTGGACGGGACAAAAGCCAAAGTGAGTTTTTCACCGAGGGACACAAGGAGCCAGAATACGAGACGAAGAGGGGCCAGGGGGCCGCCACACCACCTGGCCGCATGGCCCAGCCTGACCCACGCCAGGGGGTGATCTTGCGGGGGTCCGATGGATATTGAGATGCTATTTCAGATTGATTATTAATTCTATCATGTCTTTGTTATTTGTGATCTTGCATACTTTCCGTTGTTAGTAGCTAGCTTGGCCAAGTAGATGCTAGCAACTCCAAGAGTTAGTATTTATGCTCGATAGTGGGTTCATGCCTCCAGTAATCTGGGGAAGTGACAGAAATCTCTAAGGTACTAGATGTGTTGTTGCTACTAGGGAGAAAACAACAATCCTTTGTTCATAGAACAATTGTATTGTTTACTTTACACACAATGCGTAATGCAATTATCCGTTGCTTGCAACTTAATACTGGAGGGGGTTTGGATGATAACCTGAAGATGGATTATTAGTCATAGATGCAGTTGGATTATGGTCTATGTATAATTTTGTAATGCCCAATCGAATCTCAAAGGAGTCAAGATGAGTAGTGTATGCATATTGCTTTCTCGATGTTTGTCAATTGCACCGCTGTAATTTGTTCACCCAACATGTCATCTATCTTAAGGAGAGCCACCACTTGTGAACTATGGACCCCTGTCCTTTCTTTTACCATCAATCTAAAATCAACTGTTTACTGTTTTCTGTTTACTTTCTGCAAACTATTACTTTCTTCCACTCGATACGTTTAATCCTTTGTTTTTAGCAAAACCGGTGAGATTGAAAACCTCATCGCAAGTTGGGGGCAAAGTTTTGTGGTTGTGTTGTGCAGGTCTTCACGTTACTGCTGGCACCGGTAGTTCAACTAGCAACACCTTTATGGTGTTTCCTTGCTCCTACTGGATTGATAACCTTGGATTCATAACTGAGGGAAAACTTCCTGTTGTGCTCATCATACCTTCCTCTTGGGGTTCCTTAACGGGCTCGATATATTCTGGTCTACGCAGACCCGCGAGGACCAGCCAAGCGAGCTTCCGACTCCCGAGGGCTACGCCATGGTGCTTTCCCCCCCTCATCGTCTACAACGAGCGCACCTGCCGCTTCTCGCGCGCCCTCATCGACGAAGGAAGCAGCCTCAACCTCCTCTACCGGTCTTCCCTGGAGAAACTTGGCATCCGCGAGCACGACCTGCGCCCGACTACCATGACATTCCACGGCGTACTGCCAGGACCGGCTTGCGCTCTGCTGGGCAAGATCTAGCTGGACGTCATTTTCGGGAGCGAGGAGAACTTCCGACGCGAGCCGGTATGGTTCGAGGTGGTGAACCTATCTAGTTCTTACCATGCTCTCCTCGGGCGCCCTGCCCTCGCCAAGTTCATGGTCGTCACCCACTACGCGTATCTATGGACAAAGATGCCAGGACCAGACAGTGTGATCACCATCGTCGGCTGCTTCAGGCGGTCGATGGACTGCGCCTCAGCCGGCTCCAAGCTGGTAGAGGCCCTCATCATAGCCGAAGAAAAGCGCATGATCATGAGCAACGTGGCCATGGCCCAGCAAGAAATGTCAGCTAGCAGCAAGTCGGCTGGGGAAGCAGCTTTCTAGCCGGCAAAGAATACGAAGAGGATTCTGCTTGACCCCTCCGACCCGACCAAGTTCGTCACCATTGGTGCTGGCTTGGACATCAAATAGGAAGGCCTGCTCGTCGACTTCCTCCATGAGAATCAGGACATCTTCGCGTGGTCGCCCAAGGACATGCCAGGTGTGCTGAGGGAGTTCACCGAGCAATCACTTCACGTGTGACCAGATGCCAAGCCGGTCAAGCAGCCTCTGCACACGTTCATAGAGGAGAAAAGAAAGATTATTGGTGACGAGATTACCCGGCTCCTTGCAGCCGGGTTCATTATGGAGGTGTACCACCCGGACTGGCTCGCCAACCCAGTCCTGGTGTTAAAGAAGAACAAGACCTGGCGCATGTGTATCGACTACACCAGCCTGAACAAGGCGTGCCCGAAATAACCTTTCGCCTTGCCCCGTATCGACTAGGTTATTGATTCCCCGGCCGGCTACAATTTGTTATCCTTCTTGGATTGTTATTCCGGTTACAATCAGATCCACCTTAATCTGGCTGACCAGGTAAAGACATCGTTTATCACCCCATACAGGGCTTTCTACTATGTAACCATGCCTTTCAGTCTGAAGAACACATGTGCTACCTATCAGCGCTGCATGCAGAAGTGCTTGCACTCGTAGATCGGCCGAAACGTGCACGCCTATCTGGACGATGTGGTCATCAAGACCAAGGAGATGCGCACCCTCCTTGAGGACTTGGGAGAGACATTTGGCAACCTCCAACAGTACCAGATGAAGCTAAACCCGGAGAAGTGCATCTTCGGAGTCCCATCTGGCCAGCTCCTCGGTTTCCTCCTTTCACAACAAGGGATCGAGGCAAATCCGTAGAAGATCATGGCTATCGAGAGAATGCAGCTTCCTAGAAGCTTGCTTGGAGTGCATAAGTTCACTAGATGCCTGGCCTCCCTCAGTCGTTTCGTCAGCCGGTTGGGGGAGAAGGCACTTCCATTGTACCAGTTGATGAAGAAGATGGACAAGTTCTCCTAGACCTCGCAGGCCGACGCCGCTTTCCACGACCTCAAGCGCATGCTATCCATAGTGCCGGTTCTAGCCACGTCGGCTAGCAAGGAGCCGATGTTGCTCTATATAGCAACCATCAGCCGGGTCATAAGTGTCGTCCTGGTGGTGGAGCGCCCCCGGGAAGGCAAGGCCTAACCGGTTCAACGTCCCGTCTACTACCTCAGCGAGGTTCTCTCCCTCTCCAAGCAGAACTACCCCCACTACCAGCAGATGTGTTATGGTGTGTACCTAGCGTGCAAGAAGCTCAAGCACTACTTCCAAGAGCATCTGATTAAGGTTGTATGCACCGCATCCCTTTCGAAAATTATCGGAAATAAGGACGCCACCGACCGAGTCGCCAAGTGGGCCATCGAGCTCACCGCCTACTCCATCCAATACGAGCCTCGTCTCATGATCAAGTCGCAGGCTCTTGTGGACTTCCTCGTCGACTGGGCTGACACATAGTACCTCCCACCGGTTCCCGATTCGGACCACTGGAAGATGCACTTCGATGGCTCGAAGATGCTCGGGGGCTTTGGAGTCGGCATCGTGCTCACCTCGCCCAAAGGAGACCGGCTAGAGTACGTCCTCCAGATCCACATCAAGGCCTCCAACAATGTTGCTGAATACGAGGCATTGGCACATGGCCTCCGTTTAGCCATAGAGATTAGTGTCAATCGGATCCTTTGCTTTGGCGATTTGGAGCTGGTGGTACAGCAGGTATCCGGAGAGTGGGATGCCCGCGATGCAAACATGGCCCTCTACTGGTTCCACATACAGAAGCTCAGCACCTGCTTCGACGGATGTGAGTTCCATCATGTCCCTCGAGTCAACAATGAGGCAGCCGATTCGCTCCCGTGAATCGGATCCACCAGGCAGGCGATCCCACCAGGGGTCTCCTTGGAGCATCTGCGCAAGCCCTCCATCAACCCATCTCCCGAGTCGGATTCCATCATCTGGGCGGGGAGCGTCCCGGCTGACGCCATGGCAGAAGCGGAACCGGCAGAGCCCGCGAAGAAGAAGGCTCGCACCAATTCCGGCAAGCATGTACCCTCCGGATCACAAGACCCGGGGGCTGCCGACTCATCAAGTGGCTCGGGGGCTTCCGTTCCGGGTACCACACCCGGATGACCCCCCGACACCCCCCAACTAGAGGGCGCAAACGTCCTCACTATCCGGGAGATAACATCCTGGGCGCAGCCCTTCATGAGCTACATCGCCAATGGGGAGCTTCTGGATGACGAGGTGCATGCCAGGAAAATCCGACGGAGTGTGCACACGTACACCATCATCAACAAAGAAATGTATAAACGCAGCGTATCCAACATCTTCCAAAGGTGTTTTGATGTGGACACAGGCTACCGGCTGCTCAAGGCAAGGCGAGTGTGGGCATCACGCTTCATCCAGGGCAATAGTCGCCAAGGCGTTCTTCCACGACTTCTATTGGTCCACCGCCCTTGAGGATACGGAGCATCTAGTCCGTGCATGCAATGGGTGCCAACGCTTTGGGCAGCTCAGGCACATGCCGACTACGGTGCTCAAGACCATATCGGTCACCTGGCCCTTTGTTGTCTAGTGCCTCGACATGGTCGGTCCCTTCAAGCGGGCACGCGCAGGCATGACCCACCTACTGGTGGCGGTGGACAAGTTTACAAAGTGGATAGAGGCCAAGCCTATCCGGAAGCTAGACGGCGCGATAGTCATCACCTTCTTCACCAACATCATTAACCGGTTCGGCTACCCCAACAGCATCATCACCGACAACGGCATGAACTTCGCCAAGGGGGCGTTCTCCCGGTTCTGCAGCAGCAAGGGCATCCGGATGGACCTCGCCTCCGTCGCACACCCATAGTCAAACGGGCAAGTCGAACGGGCAAACAGCCTAGTGCTAGCCAACATCAAGCCGCGCCTCATCGAGCCTTTGGAGTAGTCGCCCGGATGCTGGATTTAAGAACTTCTGGTTGTGTTGTGGAGTCTCCGCACCACGCCGAAAAGGTCAACCGGCTTCACCCCGTTCTTCCTCGTCTACGGCTCAGAAGCTGTCCTCTCCCTAGACATCGAGTTCGACTCACCGCGCAAGCTCCTCTCTGATGAAATGGCCAACCAGGAGGCGCGGGAGGATGGCGTGGACCTCATCGAGGAAGCCTGCGAGCTGGCGTTGTCCAGATTAGCCTTGTACCAACAGCGCCTGTGACGCTACCATTCGAGCCGGATCCGCCCCGCCGCGTTCCGTGAGGGAGATCTGGTCCTCCGGCTGGTGCAAGACATGAAGGGCATGCACAAGTTATCGCCGCCCTGGGAGGGTCCCTTCATCATCATCCGGGCATTGCCCAACTACTCCTACTACCTCATCGACGCACAGCAGCCACACAGGAACAAGATGGACAAGTCGGATGAGGAGACAGAGCACCCCTGGAACACGGAACTGCTCCGCCCGTTTTACACCTTGTCATCGGACAGTGTATGTATCCTGCAAACCCTATGAATGAAAATCCAGAGCCCATGAGATGCTCGGGGCCTCCTTGCTAGAAATTCGTGCGTATCTGTTTCCGGTTCGGTTTTTCCGGCTCCGGCAACCCCTACCCGGGGGCTCGCCGGCTGGCCCGACCCGCTAAATCAACAAACCGACTGAGTAGTGTGTGACGGTGTCAGAGGCCCACTCTTCGTCTTAGGTACAGACTGCAACCCGGCTGTCCGGCTAGCAAGAGCAAAAGCCCGAGGCATCCCACATGAAAAACAGGGAGAAGATACGACGGATCGGGTGTCCTGGCCTCGCAACTAGTTTGAGATGATCTGGCTACTAAGCCGTTGGTACCGTGCACAATGTACTGTCAACTCCCTTCGATTCCGGCTGCAAACCGCAACCCAGCTGCCCGGAAAGGACGTAGCGGAAACAACAGAGCACACGGGAAAATGACTAAGTGTCCAGAGAAGCACAAGCTAGTTTTCAAAAAACAAATCCTCCTTCCGCCTAAAGTTTAACCGACTAACCTAATAACGGGTGGGAATATATACATGATTGTTTTGCACGACTATGCTGAGTCGAAATTCAGGAAGAAAGAAGATTCGAAGTCCTTGCCTTCATCAAGCACTCTGAATCTCGGGGGCTACACCCACTGGGTGCGCTCGCGCGCCCCCAGTGGA
This sequence comes from Avena eriantha, assembly GCA_910589775.1. NCBI lineage: Eukaryota > Viridiplantae > Streptophyta > Magnoliopsida > Poales > Poaceae > Avena > Avena eriantha. The sequence continues at coordinate 177,320 of CAJUXJ010001276.1, forward strand.
ATCCTGTAGTTTCCAATCGGCTAAAGGCGTTTAACCAGATATTTGGAGCCCAGGTGAGGGCAAGGGCAAGAAGAAAAGAAAGAAGAAGATTCGAAGCACCTGGCTCCGCCGGCTGCTCCGAATCTCGGGGGCTACACCCAGTGGGTGCACTAGCGCGCCCCCACTAGAGTTGGAGTTCCCCCGGCGGCAGGCGTCCAGCCAGTGAAAGCAACTGGCTAGAGGCGTCTAGTCGGAGGAAGCTAAGGACTTGAAGAAAACAGAAGATTCGAAGCACCTGACTATGCCAGCTCCTCCGAATCTCGGGGGCTACACCTAGTGGGTGCGCTAGCGCGCCCCCACTGGGACTGGAGTTCCCCCGGCTAAAGGTGTTCACCTGGGTGAAGTCAGCCGGATAAATTCAATCGGTGAAATATCAAAACTTCAAAACAAACAAAAAATCACAAGTTGGAAGCAAGCCAAACAGTTCAGTCGGATATAAAAAGGGGGAGATGAAGCTCCCATGAGTTCACCCGGTGTCAGAGACAACCGGCACAGACAACAAGGTTTAAACAATAAAAGACAAATAACAAGTACACCCGGCATTCCGGGGATCATATCTAGGCAGCAGGGCCTTTGTCGTGCGGAAGATCCTGGCTGGAGGCAGTCTCAGGAGGAGGAGGAGGCGCGTTAGCTGATCCGGCTCCGGCGTCCCCACTGGTCGGCTGCGACGAAGCTTCCGCATCCGTAGTGCCGGTGGACTCCGAGTCGGTGAGGACCTCATCGACGTTCGCGTAATGGGCGATCTTGATGGCAGAAGCCCGGAGCTACGGATGGGCCTAGCGGATGGCGGCGAGGTTGGCACCAGCACGGAAGCCCCCGTCGATCTTCTTGATGCGGGCGTCCTTGTACAAAGAGAGCATCAAGGCAAGGGCCATCTCCGCCCCAGCCCACGCCGCCGAGTCCCGTAGACGGTCGACGGTGGCTGGCACCTCCGCCACCTTAGCCGCTAGCTGCACCATCGTACACGGGACAGGCGCATCCGGCCATAGGAATGTGAGACAACCTGCGCCGCCTGGCGAACCTTGGCAGCCTCCTCGCCAAGAAGGACAACCAACTCCTGGGTAGTCGGCTGCTCCCCCGGCCAGTTCTCCTCCAGCCGGTTATATGCCAGTAGGTCTATGCCAGGTTAAAAAGCTGTTAGAAGAATGAACGTTAGATCCGGTTACCAGATCCAGAAAGACGAAGGTAGTCAGAGAGAAAACTTACCCTTTGCCATATGCCCGACCTCCATCAGCTCCTCCACCAAGGCCTTCTCCAGGATCGTCAGCCGCTTGAGCTCCTTCTCCTGATCCTTGTTCTAAGCTTCGAGGAGGTCAAAGGCTTGGGCCCGGCTGGCGAGGGTGGCGTCGCACTCCTTCACGGTGGCCTCCAGTGCGTCTAGCTTGGCGTGCCAGTCCTTATTCTGCAGCCGAAGCATGGAATTGGACTTGTTCAGCCCGTCGTTCCCCTTCTTCAGGCGATCGATCTCCCGCTGGGCGCACACCATGATGGCTGCGGAAACCAGCTATCAGCAAAAAAAGACTTCAGTTGTATCCGACTGAAGGGACTTACTCTACGAGGTCCCGTTGGCGGCCACGAGCTTCTGCTCCAGGCTCCGGTTCCCGCCCGCTGTAGCCTCGAGCAGCCGGATCTCCTTCACCGCCAGCTCGAGGGTGGCAGCAAGATCCGCCAGCGAGTTGGCGGACGAGGCATCATCGTCGACAGCATTGGCAGCCAACGATTTCTTCGTCTCTACCACCGTCGTTCGCCACTCCTCCCCCGGCTCGTCGTCAGAGTTGTCGTCGGCGATAACCACGAGGTCCTTGCTGGTGGCGGCCTTCCGCCCCCCAGGGGAGAGCTGCCTCCACTTTGTAAGGTGGTCACCACCGTTTTCGGCTACACCACCATGGTCAGCGGAGCACCCCCTGCTCTGGCCGAGGCAGTCGGATTAGCTCGAAGCGGTGGTGGAGGTGGTGCCCTAGACGAAGAAGGAGTGGGAGCAGAGGGAGGTGGTGCAGTGTCTGGTGCGCAGGGCGGCGAGCCAGTGGGCGCTCACGCCGGACTCGCAGCGCCAAAGGACACGAGCGTGTTGTGCAACAAAAGATAAAAAGGAGGCAAACGGCAAGTAAGCCAAACACAGAAAAATGGGGCATGAAGAAAAGAAGAGAAGAAAGCGAGCTTACCCCGGCACCATGGGGGACGGCCCCTTCTTGCGACCAAGGTGGCTCGGCGGAAGGGTGCTGGTCCGGCTCCTCTTGGGGGTCGGCTTCTCCACGGAGGGCCGGCTGGCCTTGCTGCCACGAGGGCTAGACCGGCTGGAGCCGCTTCCTCCAGCTCCAGACCGGCTGGAGTCGTCATCCAGCGCGCGCCCCCGGGTCGGCTCGGGAGCCAGCGCTTCCTCTTCCTCCTTGTCAACCTTCACATGGGGGTCAGGCGGCCGGCTCATCGTTCTTGCTGGGGAAGACGTTGCCGTCCCCATCCGACTCTTCGCTGGACCGGCGAGCGCGTCGCTCGTGCAGGTCAGGCGTGAAGTTCTGGAGGGGGCTCTCGCCCTCCTCCTAGAGGATGCACGGGAACATCTGTCAAGGGAAAAGAGGCACAAGATATTAGTCGGATGGCAAAGATGGCAAGAAAGAAGAATCTGGCTGAAAGGACTTACCCGGGGCGCACGGCCAGAACGTTGTCGCGGCGGTAAGGCGCCAGCCCGAACGTCCAGCCCTCTGGTAGCCACTCCTTCATGATCGTCCACACCCACTCCTTCAAGTTTTGGTAGCTGGGATCACGGCGTGACAGTCGGGTCGGGTCTAGCCGGCCGGAGTAGAAGCACATTTTATGTGCCCACTGCTGCAACGGCATCAACAGCTGCGACATCCAGCTGAGAGTGATGTCCAGGCCAGTCAAGCCGGCGGTGACGAGGGCACGCATGCGATGCAGCATCACATCCGACTCCGCCTTGTCACTGTAGATCTTCAGATCCCACTGCTGCCGGCTAAATTCCACGTCCTGGAAAGCCGATAGGTTGATCCGGTCCTCGGCGGTTAGGTTGCGAAAGTAGAAGTACGACTGTTTCCACAGTCACACCGTGTCCTGCAGCCAGAACTTGGGGTAGCCGGTCTGCGTGCGGGAGTAGATGGAGGCACTGCCGCAGGTCACCAGCGGCCCCTTGGTGAATTGGACCTACGGCCGTACTCGAAAGAGCCGGCAAAAGATCCCGAGATCCGGCTGGATCCCGAGATAGCTTTCACAAAAGGCCACGAAGTGTGCCAGCGTCCTGATGGCGTTGGCACCTAGGTGGTGGAGGCGGAGGTCGAAGAAAGCAAGAAATGTGATGAATAAAGGGTGCACCGGCAGCACGAAGCCACGGGCAAGATGCGACAAGAAGATCACCCACTCCCCCTCCTCCGGGTGCGTGATACATTGCAAATGCATCTATAATTTTTGATGTTCCATGCTTGGTTTTATCCACTTTCTTGTGTTTTGTTCCAACTTTGGAGTACTTTTCATGTGATTTCTTGGACTAACCTATTAGCAAGAGCCACAGTGCCAGCTGCCTATTTTCTGCTGTTTTTGGTTCTAGGAAAGTCAGAAAATGAATATTCTCAGAATTGGACGGGACAAAAGCCAAAGTGCCTATTTTTCCCGAAGGGATCAAGTGCCAGAATACGAGACGGAGAAGGGCCAGGGGCCGGCCACACCACCTGGCCGCCCGGCCAGGTTGGACCCATGCCAGGGGGTGGTGTGGTGGCTCCCGGCACCCCCTCGGCCTCTCCTTCCACCTATAAGATGCCCTCGGGACGAAAACCCTAAGTACCCGATCAAAAATCCCCGAAAGAGCCTGTAGCGACCGTCATCTCCATCCCTAGATCGGGATGGATCTGAAGCTCTTCCCGGCACCCTGCCGGAGAGGGGAATTCACCTTGGAGGCCTTCTTCATCACCATGCAAGCCTCCGGTGTGATGCGTGAGTAGTTCATCCTTGGACTATGGATCCATGTAGTAGCTAGATGGCTGGTTCTCCTCCTTTGTGCTTTCATGTTTAGATCTTGTGAGCTCCGTTCATGATCAAGATCATCTATTTGTAATTCTGCATGTTGTGTTTGCGGGGATCCGATGGATATTGAGATGCTATTTCAGATTGATTATTGATTCTATCATGTCTTTGTTATTTGTGATCTTGCATGCTTTCCGTTGTTAGTAGCTATCTTGGCCAAGTAGATGCTAGCAACTCCAAGAGTTAGTATTTATGCTCGATAGTGGGTCATGCCTCTGTAATCTGGGGAAGTGACAGAAATCTCTACGGTACTAGATGTGTTGTTGCTACTAGGGAGAAAACAACAATCCTTTGTTTATAGAACAATCGAATTGTTTACTTTACACGCAGTTCATAAAGCAATAATCTGTTGCTTGCAACTTAATACTGGAGGGGGTTCGGATGATAACCTGAAGGTGGATTATTAGTCATAGATGCAGTTGGATGGCGGTCTCTGTATTATGTTGTAATGCCCAATCAAGTCTCAAAGGAGTCAAGATGATTAGTATATGCATGTATTGCTTTCTCGGTGTTTGTCAATTGCCCCGCTGTAATTTGTTCACCCAGCATGTTATCTATCTTAAGGAGAGCCACCTCTAGTGAACTATGGATCCCGGTCCTTATCTTTTACATACAATCTACAATCTTTTACTGCTTTGTGTTTACTTTCTGCAAACTTTTACTTCTTTCCATTCGATACGTTTAATCCTTTGTTTTCCGCAAAACACGGTGAGATTGACAACCTCATCGCAAGTTGGGAACAAAGTTTTGTGGTTGTGTTGTGCAGGTCTCCATGTTGCTACTAGCACCGGTAGTGCGCCCTGCCAAAGCTCAGCTAGTAACACCTTTGGGGTGTTTCCTTGCTCCTACTGGTTCGATTAAACCTTGGTTTCATAACTGAGGGAAAACTTGCTGCCGTGCTCATCGTACCTTCCTCTTGGGGTTCCCCCTCCAGCTCTACGTCGAACGACAAGCACATCAGTGCGGTGATTCTTCCCCCTCCAGCGCCAGTCGCACCCCCACCTCCGTCTCCGGTGGCAGCACGCGGGTGGCGTGGTACTTCTGGATGTGCTCCTCTGTCACAGAGGAGCCGCACCAGGCTCCGCGTTCAGCAACCATCTCCGGCTCGCAAGGAGGAGCTCCAGTGGAAGAAAGACGGTGGCCCGTACCGCCGATGACGCGAAACTAGCGGCACGGCGGACTACAGTAGCAGCACTGAGCGAGGCAACACGAGGAAGGCAAGGGTGCAGGGGAATAGTGGAGAAGCAGCAAACGCAAGGACGAACCGCTACCTCGGGGCGGCCCTTTAAAGACCCGGAAGCGGAACCGTCCGCGGTGCCACGTGGCGCCCAGCCAGCCACACCCCGCTCCCCCCATGGCGCAAGATCCCATGCGCAGGCACAGGATACGCAGACGATCTCGAAGCAGAAACAGAACAGGCAGGCGATGGTTCCCGAGGCGATGTGCGACGGGACGTTACGCTGCCCGCCGCAGTGTAATGATGGCACGTGCGTGCGTGGCCGGTGTCAGCACTGATGTCACGGGGAGCACAACCGCCAGGCGTAGCCGGCCAAAAAATTCAAAGTTAGCGGTGAGCGCACAGACATTTTGCCTAAGGGCGAAATCTACACGCGCTTGGGGGCTAGTGTCAGGAGGATGACCTCTGGATACCCCAACCAGACAAGAATCGTGGCAGTCGGATCGCATTCGGCTGGCTGAGAGCAGCCGGACAGGAGCAGGTCAAGCCGGCTACCTCACGATAGCTGGAACGGCGAGAAGCAACTGGTTACATCAGCGTAGCCGGACTCAATCAGGAGGACAGTGCGACGTGCTGCACAGTGCACGGTACGCCCTGGTACGATGACAAGACTGGTAACCACCCAGCCATACCGAAGACTTTGCGGGATGACGTGGGAACAGTGGCCGGACACTAACGACAGCCTCGCACGGCGTTCACTGTACCCATGAAGACCATACCGTTTGTACTCTTATGGGATGTAACTATACCGAGTACTGTAGATGACCAGCTGGCTAGGACCCGCCTGTGGAGCCTGCCAGCTGGACTAGCCAGCAAGACTGTTGCCTCTCTGCCTATATAAGGAGAGGCAAGGTTCTAGTAGAAGGGGTTGGTCTGAGTTCATTTAAGGCAGTAGCTAGCGAATACAGCTCGAGGAGCGATTGTAGCCCGTATACCACACATAGTCATATCGACAGGAGTAGGAGCTTTACCTCACACAAGGGCTACGAACCTGGGTACTTCTTGTGTCTCGCTACACTTGCTCGTATCCAATCCCGCATGTGGACGTCGTCGAGAGCTTCCCTTCTAGTCCCCACACCTCTATCTAACCTGTGTAGGTATTGTCGTGATGTTAATCATATCATATCACAAATTCTAAATTGCATGTGATGTTAATCCTTTATGCATCTTACTTTGCTTAGTTATATTAGATACATGATAGTAGCAATTATAAGATGATCCCTAATTAATACAAACACTAGTGTTCTCCCTGTGCGCCACCAATAAAGTCCATCCTAATGAAGCAAGCCAAGACAATCGGGTATTAGACATATCGACGTTCACATGAGGTGAGTGCAAGCTATGTATGCACTGCGAATACACTTAGGTTAAGTTGGCGAGCCTAACATGTACAGACATGGCCTTGGAACACAGGAAGATCGAAATATCAAGCACGAGTCACATGAATGATGTGATCGACACAATGTTGTCCACCATTGCAACTATATCAAAGTTCATGACAATCAGCGATGATGTAGTGAATATGGATCATGCAATCATTGAAACAAGCTTAGGGATGTTAGTTTTAGTGGGATATCATGTAGTAATTTGATTATAAACTTGAACTCATGTTATGAACTTAGTCTTATGTCTTTGCAAATGTCCTTGTAGATCATGGCAATCAAACCTATGAATTTTGACTATGGAACTTTTCTAAGAGATGGGGGTCTTGAGTTAGATGGGTCAAACTTCATATACTGTTATATGCACTTAAGGGAACTCCTCACCAAAAATGACATACACTACTCAATATCAGAACCACTAGGAGATGCTCCCCATGATAGTGCAACTAAGGAGGAAAACAATGAGTTTATTGATCGTTGTGACTTGTTCATGATCATATGTTGCACCATGCGATGGGCGATGGTGCCTGACATGCGAGTGCATTTTCCAGAAATCATGCCATATGATATGATCGATTGAATAAAGTCAATGTTCATAGAACAAGTCAAGATTTTGAAGTTTGAAGTGTTGGATAAATTTCTTTCACATAAGATGGAAGAAAACACGTGCCTAGTTTGTCACTTGGAGATCATGCATGCCTCGTGTATGAGGTTGACTACTAGGTATATGAACAATTTGTGATAGATGGGGTGTTCTGCTTGCTTCCCCTAGCTATAAAGAGGTCGTCCAAGGCTATGTGATAAGAGGGGATCCGCTCACCTTTCATCAGTTCATGCAAAAATTGAGAACTATCCAGGTAGAGGCTATCACAAGAGAGATCATTGATGGGGCAGGTATATATGATATATAGTTTATAAATGTGTTTCTTACAAAACACTTATTGCAGTTTTATAAAGTATACTGATACTTGTTATTGTTTTATGAAAAAAGGGTTGTCTTCGTGAGCATTGCATGGAGGAGATGAGGAGAACTGGCGTGTCAATTGCATGTAAGATGTTGACCGGCGACGACACTTCTTCTACACTTATCATACGGATTTTGTTAGAATTTGAACAATTTTTGTAATTGATTTGAGTATGTGAACTTATTAGTGTGTCTTGCACCTCGCGAGATAGTTATTCATGAAGAGTCAGTGACAAACTAGTTGTTCTATTATTATGAATGATTTCTATTATGGTCACATTTTTTGATTAATAATGTTTTATTCTTATTATAATCCCGATGATAATGGTTTATGCATTTATAACATTAAAAGCTAAAAGATATCTAAGTGTAATGATTAAATGGCACTATAGTTTGAAGTCGTAATTGTATTGTATGCATTCATGTTCGTGGCAACAAGAAGTCATGAGATATTTAATCTTTTGACACTCATCGTACCATCCCCTTAGGAAAAGATGACAAAAAAAGAATATGTTCTGCTAAAACAGAATGTGCATTAAATTGTTGAATAATGTACATAGTGATGTATTATTCATCAATATAAGTGGATATCATTGTTTTGGTATTGCGGATTTAAGTAAAAAAAGGTATTTACATAATAAAATAGGAGTCAAACTATTTTAAATGTTCAAATACCTTCAGAATAAAAGATGGATATGAAATTGATAAGAGAACACAAGTTTCTAGGATTCAATCAAAATGACTTGTATTTCAGTTAAAAAATTATCACATAAGGGACTTGTGAAAGTCATTTCACAAATTGCGATGATTAACTATATCAAAGAATGTTGGTTTGGTCAAGCATCATAATCGTGATGTATAAAATACACATCGTCTGAAGTAATCTCTTACTAGGTTATTGTGGAAAGTTGGAGCTATAAGTCAGAATAGAAGAAAACACTTACGAATATAGGGAATCATCCAGGTTCGTGGAAACAACACCATAAGAGTTATGTCATGTTCGAGTTTCTATAAACTTTGATAAAGCCGTTAAAAATAATACTAATATTTGTGGAAATTTTCATAGACTACCATGAATACATATTTCCATAACCAAAAGACAAACTAGTTGTCCAGTGCATTGTTATCATGAAAATTTTCTTGATAAAAATGTTGATGGAAGATAGTAAAAGTGTAAAATAAAGATATTCAATGTGACACCAAATGTTGAGTAGCACAATGGAATGTGTTCCGTAAAACAAAACTCTATAGGAAGAGGTGAACTAATGATAATAATCATGACATTCCAATTAAGCACTTCTCTGGAGAAAATAAAATTCAATACCATATTTCCCACTATGTTTAAATATAGTATTTATTTAGTTGTCATGTTAAATAAACAAGACATACCTACAAACTACGAAGAACTGATGATGGACCTCAGTATGAGAAATGATTGAGAGTCCTAAAGAAAGTTAATTTAATATAGCAAAGTAATTAGTTCATTATATAGAGTAAGTGAATTACTTGAATCTTTTCCGAATAATTGCAAAGTTATAAGGAAAACATGAAATTTTTAAAGAAGATATAAAGATCGATTTGTCACGAAGGCTGTCTTGACAACTTCACACGATTGACTACACAATGTAGCAATGCTTTAGTCTATTATATTTACACTTAGGATGTGAGTACGTTTTACCCCGGAAACGGCGCCAGAAAATACTTGCTGGCGCGTGGTTGATGTGAGAGCTTCTTCTTCTTCAGTCCCCGACAACAGCGCTAGAAAATAGCTTGATGTCTACGCACTTCTATTCTTGTAGACAGTTGTTGGGCCTCCAAGTGCAGAGGTTTGTAGAACCACAGCAAGTTTCCCTTAAGTGTATTACCCAAGGTTTATCGAACTCAGGGAGGAAGTGGTCAAAGGTATCCCTCTCAAGCAACCTTGCAATCAAGATACAAGAAGTCTCTTGTGTCCCCAACACACCCAATACACTTGTCAGGTGTATAGGTGCACTAGTTCGGCGAAGGGATAGTGAAATACAAGTGCTATAGATAATTAAAAGTGGTAACGGTGCTAGAAAATAGCTTGATGGCATGGAAGATACTAAAGGCAAACTGAAATAAAGATGGAAACAAGCAAACATGTAACAGATCTAGTTGCAAACGGTGTTTCAATGCTTAGAAACAAGGCCTAGGGATCATACTTTCACTAGTGAACACTCTCATATAAATATCTTCTCTCTATGATACTACTCGGAACTACTCTCCGGTTGGACACTCTAATCCATGGTAGGGTTATAACAGCACACCTCAAAGTTTGCTTTCCGCATCTAGATAACCCCACACCGTCACCTGAGCTCTAGATGGTTCCAAAAAACACCACAATTTCATAGAGACATCCAACTCCAAATATAACTCATCACAAGTATTTGTAATCTCTAGCCTCAGTGCCACCATGGTGTGCACCCTGTCACTTCCACACACATGGGGAGAGCAGAGATCTATTAAAGCACTTGAGTAGCAAGGTAGATCTACTTTATTACAAAGCTAATGATCACAATATGATCATGCATAGAGAGAGATGAACACATAGCTACCAGTAGAACCCTTAGCCTTGAGAGAGAACTACTCCCTCCTCATCATGGGAATCAGCAACGACGATGGATATGGCGGTGGAGATCAATGGAGATGGCTCCGGTGGGACTTCCCCATCCTGGCAGGGTGCCGAAACAGAGACTTTCTGTCCACCGAATCTCCCCTTCGGTGGAGGCAGCGTTGCGGAGTTTTTCGCGGCTGCAGGCTGGTTGATTTAGGGTTTTTGCATCGGGAGGCTTCTTATAGGCGAAGAGGCAAGGTCGGTGGGTGGACAGAGGGCCCACACCACCTGGTGGCACGGCCAGGGCTAGCCCGCGCCACCACATGGTGTGGCCAGCCCCTGGCACCTCTCCGTCTCGTCTTCTGGCTCCGTGAGTCTTCCGGTAAAATATCGACTTTGGCTTTTGTCCGGTCCAATTCCGAGAATATTCATTTTCTGACTTTCCTAGAACCAAAAACAACAGAAAACAGGCAACTGGCACTGTGGCATATTGTTAATAGGTTAATCCCAGAAAGTGTATAAAAAGTACTCCAAAGTGTGGACAAAACATAAGAAAGTAGATATAAAACAAGCATGGAACATCAAAAATTATAGATATGTTAGCAACGTATCAGACATCACCGCAATGTAGTCCACATATGGATGTACGTTGCGTCCGATTTGGTCGTGGAGGCAACATTGCATAGTGCGCTAGTACGTAGCTCCTGCGTTCTTGAGCCAAAGGGCATCGTAATGAAACAGAAGGTTCCGAAGGGGGTTATGAATGAAGTTTTGATTTCATCCAATTCCTTCATCCGAATTTGGTGATAACCGGAATATGCGTCGAGAAAACAGTGGAGTTCCGAGCCTACCGTAGAATCGATAACTTGATCAATTCTAGGCAGAGCGAACGGATCTTTGGGACAAGCCTTGTTCAAGGTAGTATAATCAACACACATCCTTAAATCAGTGGTGTCCTTTTTAGGCACCATTATAGGGTTGGCCGACCAATCAGTATGGATGACCTCTTCTATGAATCCGGCTAACTCGAGCCGGGCTAGTTCCTTAGCTATTTCCTTACGCTTTATGTCGCCAAAACATTGTAGGGACTATTTGACGGGTTTAGTGTTCGGGTGTACATTTAGAGAGTGCTCGACAAGTTCACTAGGTACTCCGGTCATGTCAGATGGCTGCCATCTGAAAATATCTTGATTTGCTTGGAGGAACTTGACGAGCGTGCTTTCCTATGTGCTATCTAGGCTTACACCTATATGGGTCACCTTTGAGGGGTCAGCATCCTTCAACGACCTCTTCTTTGTCTCTTTTGATGCCTTGAACTCCGGATTCGGCTTTGTCACCTCCTTCTTCGTTGCGGGCATCTCAGATGGATCTATGGTCTTCTTGATCTCCTGGTACTCCTGGGCAGGCAGCACGGCTTCAACAAAGGCGGCATTTCCATCCCCATTCGGATTGGGCCACCCTGATCGACGGTTGAGGTTTTATCCTTGCGATGGCTCATGAGGCCATGTTCCTCCGTAGCCCGAGATCATCAGGACCTAAAGTGTCAAGCTCTAAACTCCACGGCCCGATCTTCTGCCGTGAGTAACCTCACCCACGGTTCCTGACCTCGTTTTTATCGTTGCGACCGCTAATGAGACCATGTTCCTCCGTAGCCCGAGCTCGTCAGGACCTAAAGCGTCGAGCTCTGAACTCCATAGCCTGTTCCTCAGCTGTGAGTTACCTCACCGATGGTTCCTGGCCTCGTTTTTATCTTTGTGAAGGCTTATGAGGCCATGTTCCTCCGCAGCCCGAGATCGTCCGGACCTAAAGCGTCGATCTCTAAACTACATGGCATGTTCCTTGGCCGTGAGTTACCTAACCCACAGTTCCTGACCTTGTTTTTATCTTTGCGACGGCTTATGAGGCCTTGTTCCTCCGTAGTCCAAGCTCGTTAGGACCTAAAGTGTCGAGCTCTGAACTCCACGGCTCGTTCCTCAGCCGTGAGTTACCTCAACCACGGTTCCTGACCTCGTCTTTGTCCTCACGATGGCTCATGAGGCCATGTCCCTCTACATCCTGAGCTCGTCAGACCGAAAGTGTCGACCTTTGAGCTCCGCAGCTCGTTCCTCGATCGTGAGCATCTCAACCCTGGTCCCCGACATTTGCGAAAAACTCATGCGAAACCCACAAAACCCTCGACACGGGGGCTAGAAGAATGAACACCTAATCCTACGGTTGTCTCCTCGAGAGGCTTACGGGGCGACCCTGGAGACCCCTCTTCAGTGGTCAAACTTCACATGTCCAAAAGCATGAGCTCTAAACTTACAGCCCTAGACAGGGGTTAGTTACCTCACATACGACTCGTCCCCACGGGAGGCGCCCGAGAAAGGCACGCAAGCCTCATGAGGTTACGCTCTCTCTCAAGAAGACGGGCTCCAGAGGTTGGCACAAGACCCCTCCTCGAGGGAGGCCGTTGGAGTTTCTCCACGAGAGAATCGCCCGAATTCGCTGTAATCAGCAAGCTACGACGAGCCGCCATGGCGTCCAGAGGCCCCATAGCCTAAGCTATTCCCCGCGACCATGGGGAGCCACCCTCTTGAGGCGCTAAGAGCCTCACTGACCTAATTGAGTGTGACCCGCTATGCGAAGAGCTGGCACAGTGGCTAAGGGAAGCCCCGCTGGCAGCACCCCCGAGCGCTGTCTCCGGAGATCACCTCCCCAAGCACTATGCCCTCAACCTCACCTCGCGAGGGCTCCGCCCCTAAACGCTTAGCCCTTCGACGGATGTGCTCGACACTCCTAGAAGGCCGTCCCTATGAAAAGAAAGCACGAGCCTCCCTCGCGGGCTTCGGCAAGAGGTCACCACGCCATGAACATGCCTAGGGAAAAATAACCAGTGTAAAGATCCTCTTACAGACATAAAAACAAGTATTTCTTGCAAGCCCCACACGGGAGTAGAGTACTAGATGGTGCCGCCCCTACACTAGCAAAATACTCGCAGCTCCGGAGCTAAGGCAGCGGGCATTGTATGGGCCTAGCCCCGACTCCTCACGGGAGGTGAGCGGAGTAGTCCACCCTGCACAGTAGGGTATCGAACACGGAGACGGAGAACTCCCCTTCCCCGACGAAGCAGAACCGCAACATGGAACTACGCTCAATGTGGGGATCAGTGAGGAACTGGCCCCATTCGTCGTAGAGGTACATATCATCGGGCAGGAGGGTATTCACACGCACACGCCACCTTTGGTCTTTGCTGGAGTGCCCCAACTCCACCTCCTACGGAAGGTCTGCCATGACTCCTAGGGCGAAGCAGGTCGGGAGCCTTACCTTGAGGACCCAATTGGGCTTCCCAAGGATGACGATGAAATCAATGAGTCCTTTAGGATCAGGGTGATCCTCAATCTTGACGGTCACGGGGGTAGGGGCCTACTGAGCAGGGGCCTCAGCAGCAGCGGGAGTGTCTGGGCCGGATTCAACTCCGGGCCTACCGCCATGCCTTCCACGATGACCCCTGCCGCTCCCGTGAAAGCGTCCGCGCCATGCTTGACGGAAGCTTCTCTTGAGACAGCATCCGCCTCCGCAGGAGCAAGAACGGCGAGAGTTGTACCGCGTGTGTCGTGCCTCCCTCAATCGCTCCCGCGTTGCCGCCCATGGCCGCGCTTCACTAGTGGAGTCTCTGCCGCCTCGGTCTTCACAACATTGCCTTTCTCCTCACCCGAGAAATGCTTAGGCGCCATGGAAAAGGGGGAAGTTTTTAACTCAGGGGCGCGTGGAAGGAAGAAAGAGGTAGCGAGGGAGCGGGAAGATTCCTCCCCCCCCTTTAATCAGGCCAGCTGAAGAGACATATCTCTGCGGCGCATGTTTGCTATTAACCGCTAGGCCTCATGTACCATCGCACCATGGGAGTGACCCCCGGAGCGGGGTAGCATGCGCGAGCCTAGTTGTTAATGGCCCGTGGACGCCTCTATCCTACGGTCAAGTCGGCAGTAGGGCAAGGTCATAATTTCACGGTCAGTCGCTGGGGCCCACCAGCCGTCTTGGGTCACTTGCCCTTTCGATCCCTTTAGGGTGGGGGCACGTACAGGTCAATCACCCGGGGGCTACTGCCGAGGCCCTGGTGACCGGGGTGTCACGTCCCGATGGCCGGCAGCCCCCATCCCCTCGAGGTATCGAGGCCACGAGGGCTTACTCTGCCTCTTGAGGTGGAGTAGTCCTCGAGAGGGCCTCCCCTCGAGGGAAATGACTCCCTAGGTGAAAGCGCCCCCCGATCCTCCCAAGGGTGCTTCAGAACATCCCCCTGGACCTTCTGTAAGGTTGCTAAACGGTCAGCAGGCGATCCGGGCCATGACAAAGGGCGCGGCCACTGTGTCCTCACCATCCGCCACGGTAAAGGAAGATCCAGTCCTCCCACATTTCCGTTGAAGCAGGAAGGCCGATGACCGCAACATAGTGGGTGCTCCAGTTGCCGTTTGGGTGACAAGGGGACAGCAGGGAGGTGATGATGAATAAAAAATGGAAAAAGGAAGGTTGCTTTATCAACCGGTGGAGGCGCGTCTTGGCGGGAAGACCTAGTCCATCAAAAGTAGCCTCGTAGACCGGCGTCCAGGAGGGCGGCACTATGGTGAACCTCCCCATTCGTGGCCCAGGGGGAGAGGCCTGACGCCACCCTATATAAGTAGTCCTTCTCCTACCTTACAGGGGACAGATCCTAGAGATCTACAACCCTAGACTTTCATCCACCATTGTAACCTTGCTAGGCAAGCGAGCAATACAACAAAGCAGGAGTAGGGGCTTTACCTCCTCGCGAGGGTCCTGAACCTGGGTAAAAAAATCGGTGTTAACTCTCTGTCGTGCATCCGCTCCGCCACCATAGCCGTCATCGAACTCCTTTGGAATCGTGTGTTTATCCCCCTCATGAACCAAGGGATTGTTGGACCCTAGTTCCTTCGCGGGACAAATCCCCGACATCTGTGAAATTCCTAAACCATAGGGTAACACACTTAAGGGTCTTACGATGTTCTGAGATCATTATGGAAGTATTGGGATCACCTATGGAAATATGAGAGAAAAACCGGAAATGTTTTCGGTAAAGTTTGTAGTCGTTCGGAGTGATCGAAAAGGAGTTTTTGATCATGAGGAAATTTTTAAATAATAATTATTGGAATTAATAACAAAATTAATGTTTAAAATTATTTTTTGGACAGCTTCCACTAATGGACCAAGTCCCAAGAAGGAAACCACCCGGAAATGGGGGGCAGCCGCTGCCGCGCCATAGGACCACCCACTGGCCTAGCCTTGGACCTACCGCATGGGTAGGTGGGGCCCACCTGGGCCAATTGTTGCTGCCGCCTTGAGCTGCGTGAGCGCAGGGAAGGTGGGGCCCACCCGGCCGACACCTCCTTGTTCGGCACGCCCCGTCCTACCTTTGGTCCCACCTTGCCAGCTAGAAATGTGGGGATCCTCCTTTTCTCCTATATATAGGGGAATAGGATGGATTAAATACAACATTTATATTTGGGAATTTCCTAAGGTATTTTCCTTAGGGAATTTCTCATATCTCTATCTCTCTCTATTGAATTTCATGAGTGTGGTTGCAAGAAGAAATTTGCACGTGGGAGACAACACCACCCCGGCATGCCATCACGCTACTGGATCCTAGTTCCAGAGCGTCTACTTCCGCATCCTAGCTGGATAAAGGAGAATGGGAGTCATCAGCGGACACCAGACGTGTGTGAAACCATGGATGTTCTAGGACTAGTGGAACCTGGCTTGTCTTGCAAGGACCTGGGGTGACTTGTGAGGAGCTTCGCGATCTTGAGGTCGGCTATGAGTTTGACTACTTCATCCATGTTCCCCACGGGACGTGAAATGCTTTTGGTATACAAGGGTATGTCACCGAAACCTCCATCCATGTTACTTCATTAACTCATAGATAGATCTTGGAATTGGTGTTGGGATATCTAGGAATTTTTTTGTTTTCTTACGAACCCCTTCATGTAACCTATGGAACATTGACTTCGCATTTCCAAGGATATGCGTAGACAGTTTGATAAGTGAGTGATATGCGAAGCTATATTCACATATAATATAGACTTGTAGCAACATTAGATATATTCATAGGTCTGACTTGCATATGTTTTGGTGTTTCTTCACACAAATAGAAGTATCAACAAGTTTTGTGCCACCAATAAAAAGTCAAGATGGACTAAGGTTTAAGGATCATGTAAGATGCTCAAATTGCACTATGAATTTTCCACATGTGATAACCTCTTATCTATTTTGTAATGCTATATTTCAGAGCTTGAACTTCTGGCCCTTATCTGTGGTCTTGATAGGAGTATAAGAACAGCTTCATCTTGCATTTACAATGGTGCCTGCCATTACACTGATGTACCTTCTATGGAGACTGATGTCGCTAGAGGTTGTCCTGATGAACCTGCATTGGATTGGGTTTAGACTCGAAATCCTGCAGTTGACATTGTTGTCCCATGAAAAGGAAGGTTGTGGATCTGGTATACTGCCTTCTATAGAACAAGATTCTAGAGGTGATGATTTCATATGTCAATCCCTACTATTCTGTGACTTGTATGAGTAGTTACCAAAGAAGATATTGTCTTATGTTCAAGTCATGTGAACAAATATGTTTGTATGTAGAGACATAGAAACATCTTGGGTATCAAAATCAGCATGAAGTTTCCAGATCAATAATACAAGCATAATGTCATTACAATAAAAGGAACATAACCATATTTTCACCCTGCTTGTGAAAAGGAGATGAGATATGAACCACGCCTAGAAGTGGCAGAGGCCAATTCTCGTGCATCTCAGCTAGCATTGGTTTATCATCGATAATACTTAAGCATCCGAGTATGATTACATACTAGGAGTAGTTATAGTTCCACATTATAGTTCAAGTTATAGATAAAAGCAAGGTAGCTCCATAATACAAGTTATAGATAAAAGCATATTAATCATAAGAAATACAGCTCCACATCATAGTTCACCATATTACGACTACCAGCAAACGAACCATAAATTATATAAAACAGATAGTATAAGTTAGGAGATCAGTTGCACCTGGTGAGCATCCATGGGTTCCGGCTTAAGATGCAAAACAGAGTTAACACTACTGGATATGGCTCGTGCCTCATCCTACCAATACTTCTTTGCGTGGAATCTCACCAAATCACCATAACTCATCTTGACATAAACATAAATGCTTCCTTCATGCGGATGGGAATCGATAGTGCACCAGTTGTAGTGCGTTATTGTGAGATCCACGCACATGGCTTAATAGGATTGATAGGATACACATATCAGCAAGATGGAACTTCTTTTTCGGAAGCTCATTCAAAAAGAACTCTAAGGTTAAGCGTGATTTTCCAAGAGCAATTCTAGGATGGGTGACCGACCGGGAAGTGTGTACCGGTGCGCACAAGTGAGGACAAAGTGCATAGAAAATACTAGTGTTGGTTTGTGGGGCTAGTCTAGATATCATCTTAAGCATCCAGGAGTGACACCACCGGGGCCCAGTGGACGGGGTGTTACAGTTCTCTTGTAATACAGTATGGTAACAACAACCAAACCTGATGGTTGGTCATTATGAGTGACAATGGCTTCAAGTACCTTGTTATGATGGCCAACCCAGATGTTTAGTTATTCATTGATAGCACATCCAATTTCAACCATCTTTGCTGGCAGCAGGTCATATGTGTGTGATTGCCACCTATTATCATCTTCCTTAGATTTAGCAAAATCATCACCCGCATCTTCAGGTGAATCTGTAGAAGGCAGTTCACTAGATCCCCAACCACCTACAGGTGCAACAGTATCTACAGATTGTAAACCCAATTCACCACCTACTTCAGGTTGCATGATGATTTCGAGAGAAGGATCAGCAGCAGAATCAGCATCACCAACAACAGCACCAACACCGGTGGCATGAGCCTCTACAATAGGTGATCCATCTAGCACGACAATGTCCATTGGAGGCTCTTCACTTCTAGCTCCAGGAGCACCAGTCTCTGTCGATGGTAAAACCAATCCACCACCTCCTTCATGTGGCACGACGATGAAGGTGTAGGATCATTAGTACTAGCTGTTGCTGCATCAGTCTCCATAAAATGTAAACAAGGTGGCATCTAAGGTGCAGCAATCTGACATTCATTTTAAACTCTATCATTAGTAAACTGATAGTCTTCTTCAACTTTGTGCTTCTGTAGTTACAAGATAAATAGAGATTATATCCAAATCATATATTGGGGATGACAAGAACATACATCATTCTATTGATTTACCTTGTCATTTAGGATAGCAGAAGTCACAAAATTGGAACTTATTTCATCAAGCATCCTATTTTTCGCTCCTTCCTCTATCTTAGAAATGTTTGATTACATGATGTTGATTATCAAATATATGCAAATGTAGAAAAGTTTGCATAACACATTGTGGATCCTATTTTGGGCACCTATGAAGTTAAGAATACAACCAATTAATAAAATAGAAGTAATAAATAGGTAGCATGCATCACGATGTAGAGAATTGGGCTATGCCTCCATTTAGGGAAAAACTAATGAAATAGCAGCATCAATCTATGAAAAATATTATATTATGAAGTCATTGATGAAATTATAATTTTTGTTGTCTATTAATTATAAGGTGCTTATTTCTTCTATGGATCTAAATTAAAAACATACATAACCATACCAACTTAGCAACGACGTCGTTGAGAATCTAGAGGTATAAGGACTGTTTTCCACCTCAGTTGATAAAAAAATTATATAATATTCTTGTGAGTCGATCAACAGTTTGATTATGACGATATAATTGTGAACCTTAGGAGAAAGGCTGCTCATCATGCATCGAATCTTAAATGGAAAAGAAGATAGTTCCATTTGAATGTACATAAATGTGATTATTTTTTTGATCAAAGGTTCATTTGATGCTATGGAGAGAATGCAGGCACATCATCTGCTTTCTAGCACCAAAAAATTGCATCAGCTACTCTACACTACCATGTATATTTATTGTTGAGCCCATGGGTGTAGCCAGAATAGGTTGTCTCTTGGCCAAGCATCCAGGTTCCAACATAACTAATGGATTAGCAGTGTTGAGAGAACTAATAAAATTTAGCAAACCTGGATGAAACGAGCAAAGCATGACTATAGACTAAGCAAAGATCTAATCTACAACCATGGCTAAGCACATAGGAATGACTTCATATATGCATTAATCCCGTAAGAAATACTTGAATCTCCCACTTGATAAAGATCTACTTTACCATTCAAGACAAATCGCCGGCCACCACCGGTGCTCTTCAAAAGAGCGCAAGCACTTCTGATAATTCGTTCACCAAACATCACAGACTCGTACTAGTGATGCGCACAATTAGTGGCAGCAATGGAACATCCACAGATTGACCAATAAAACAACAAGAAATAATCATAGGCCTACTGAGAACCCTAGCAAAACAAGCTAGCCATGTAAGTGCCCTGCTACTGAAACATCATGTACGTCAATCGAACAACCAACTTTGTGCATATACCCATTATTCTCGGTGTTGATATCTAGCCCACAAACCAAGCTTCAATGCAATCCTAGGCTACAAAAACATGATGCATACCCAAGATAAGAACTACTCTACACATGATAATGTTGGGCAATCGACAATAAAACTGCATCATCAACTCTATCATATATAATATGAGTGTATGGGTATTTCACAAACCTCCATTGCCACCATGAGACAAGGATGACAGATGCGTTTCTTCCCTACAGAAGGTTGCCGCATTGATATCGCGGCCATCATAGAGGACGGAGTCGAGGACGAGATCGAGGGGTGGTCGACAACAATATGGACTGAGAGGGTAGGGGCGGTAGTGGATGGAAGAAGGGACTGAGTAAAGAGATAATGTGCGTGGGGGAGGCTGCTGAGAGAATTAAATCTAGCTTGTCTCGGAAAGATAGTGATTACCCCCTCCAGACATAGGACCTTGAGGACCCGATACGACTCGTGGGGAATGACGTAGAACTGGGCAAGCTAAGATCTACCTAGGAAGGCATTATAGAGCATGCTTAGGTCCATGACCTTGAACGAGCACATCTCTATCCTAAAGTTGTCCCATGTTCCAAACGTCATGGGCATTGTGACCTGCCCGAGTGAGATATCGTGGCTTCCAGGAATTATCCCCAATATCTCATTGATGACAGGCCGCACTAACCATCGAGGAATATGTAGTTGGTTCAAGGTATTAACCATTATCCGGGTGCAGGAGGAGATCCCATCGATGAGGACCTCTAGTCGACTAGGGTGTTGGTGATAATCGGCGATACCAGTAGTGGCGACTCTCCCACTGTGATGCCTTACTATGGGTGTTCTTCCTTAGTAACATGATCGAGAGCTCCATCCACACACTTCGTCTGTGCAGCAGAGGTCTTCCCACGATGGTTACCCTATGGGCGGAGCGGGTGCAAGACTTTGCTGACACCAGGTCCTGCGTCCTTCCAAAATGCAGTATCTCGTGGGACTACACATGGTGGTTGCCACGTGGGCGTTTTGATGTTTCGTGAATGTTATGCAAGCCTTCCCGCTTCCCGAAGGATGGGGTGAACAGCTGTTGAATTTGATCCTTGCACTGTTGCCTTCCGATGACCGCCCGCCGATCTGGTTCTCCTCAGCGATGGATTTTCTCATAGGGTAGGTCTGTGAGGATCTGATCTACATGAGCAGGCACCCCCTATCTAGTGCATCACCTGATGAAGGATAGTTTTCACATTCCAACGGCAGCCTCACTTCCAAAGGTCGAAAGGGGGTTTATTTGTTCGACAATTGGCTCGGGTCAGCAGGTTTGGATCTCAAAGACAAATATGTGTGTAAAATGGAGAGATTCCCTCGGACTTTATTCATAAGGTGATCGAGAGATCGTACAATATGGCCACAAGATAGTCTTGACAGGTTTATAATAGGACCTAGTGAGAGTAGATGAATCTAGGGTTTATGACTAAAGCTAATGGGTACAACTTGGGTGATTCTAGTGTGTCCTCTTCAAGAGAATGCCTTCCAGTATATAGCCTCCGGTGGTGTAAGAGTTTCCCCTAGTCACGATAGGTCTTCATATTTCCTTGCATGTTAATTTGATCTTGAATCTACCCTGGACATATGTCTAGCCTTCGGGGACCTCCAGAGAGTCATCTTGTAGCCCCATAGGTTAGGTCGGTTGAGATATTCCAATCATAGGCCTTTCAGTCTTGTACGTGCAGGTCTCCGTGGAAAGGAATCGTGGATTAGCGCCCCATGTGTCGTATAGGCCTAAATCCACCCATCACCGACAATGAGCACGTCATGCACTCTTTCATAGATTTTGCATCTAGATCTACTTGAAAGGATTTAACAGTTTTATAGGAGACAAATATGTGTCTAAATGTGTAATATTTCTAATATATGATTCTCTCCAATTGATATTGTGGAAATTTCATTGATTTCTTTATGCACTGTGTCATTACGCATAAAAAGGAGTAGGGATGTTTTGATGTTCCAGCATTTGACTTTGTGTGCACAATATGATGGGTTCTTGATGTAGAACATCGGTTTGGTGTCTATCAACATCAGATTGCTTTTCATTTACAGACCTAGATTTTGATTCTTTTTTGTTTCCGCGGTGGCTTAGGAGTGTTTCCCTTGTGAGCAGATTTCTCCCTCTTTTATTTGCAACTGAAAGTTGATTAATTTTATTTGGTACCTCTAATTGTTCCCGTGCATAAACTGCATGGATATATGATTTAATGACACCTTTGAGATTAGTAGACATGTCTGGTAAGTTGTTTGCAAAGTGTTGCAAATCTATTATTCATTTGCAAAGTGTTTCAAATCTATTATTCTCTGGACCTTAGATTCATATTATTTAGTACATGGATCTAAGGACTAGATGCAAGTAATATTCCAGTCTATTTTCTGACATTATGTGTTGTTTGTTTCTCCCCTAATGCTAGAAAATGGTCCTCGTCAAATATGAATCAGTGTACCTAGTTGTAAATACGTCACTTGTTAGGGTTTCTAAATATTTTATAATTTACGTAGAATTATATTGCATATAGATCCTAATTTTCTATGGGGTCCATGGAGGTACGCGGTGGTGATGATATCGGTATATATATGGTGCAACCAAATTTTGACATATAGGAAATACATGGTCCATCGCCTCATGCTGTTTAAAATAGAGAAGTGTCATGATATATAGTTGATTTGACTTGTATCAGATATGCTACATGTAAAACCACATGTCCCCAACAAAAGGTTGGTATATATTGCAATTCTGTAATAATGGTATATCAATTAATTTTACTCTTTTGACTAAAATTCTGGCATCCCATTTTACATATGAACATAAGGTACTAAATGTTCTAGATAAATACCTAAATAAATACAATAATCATTGAGTGTGTGTGAACTAAATTCATATGCATTATCCATTCTTATTTTTTTATCCTGTTTTCAGGATGATTTTCTCGTAATATCTTATTTTTAGCAATTAATTTAGTAAAGGCATGGTTATGTGACGATAATAAACACACTTGTGATCATGTAGTAGATGCATCAGGTAGCACCATGAAGTCCCTAAATGGTTCAGATAGAGAGTGTCTTAGACCACATATATCTCCTTTATCCCATATATAACTAAGAAGATCACCTCGCTAAGGGTAACTAGATGATTCCCCGCGCGTTGCCACGGGAATTGTCTGAAATATATTATATATTATGATATTTTATTTTTAAAATCACTTTTGAAACCGAAAATATTTCAAATAATAAAAATGAATGTGTTGAACATGAGAACTCAAAATGGTAATACGTCCCCTTGATAATATTTGCTAATTGTGTCTTTATACATTATCCATTAAACATAAATATTATGGTACGTGGTAAAATTTATTTAGAGTTGTTGGGTATTTGCATTTTTCGTCGACGAAAATTTGGAAAAATTATTTAGAGTTGATGGGGTGCTTGCCTTTTTCGTCGATGAAAACTTGGACATGTGGTTTTGCTTTCTTCATGTACTCCAAGCTGTATTTGGTCAAGTTGAATTGAAGATCCTTGGGAAGCTTTGTGCTTCTTTTGAAAGTGATGTAGATTGGTGGTTTTGCGGTATTCTTCATCTCTGCAATAGCTTTCAGGTACTTTTTGTTAGTTTCTCTAGATGAATGAAGAAATGATGGGGCCAAGTTTTTTGTTGATGCATCAGTCTGATTCCTCTAGAAAATGGTTATGTGGTGTCAAAAAGGGTAAGCGCATGAAGTAGAACAAACTAATAAAATTTGATGGTGCGGTGATACCTATTGCATTCCTGCAGATTGTCCATGTGTTTCCAATAAACAATAGTATTTGCAGAAATATTAGATGAATTTGTAGGGAGTACAATGTTTGGGTGTATGAGTTGGGGTGGGGTAGTGGTGTTTATATAGTTGTTTTGAAGGAGAATGTGTTAACTGTCAGACATTTTTGAAGAACAATTATTTGTGTGTAGAAAACAGTAGTAACATTGATAATTTATAGAAACTGATAAACATTAGTAATGTTTTAATTTTTGTACCTATCTTGTATGTAGAAACAGAAGGTTTAAAATAGACGTTTGGCCAAAACTAATTGGGTCAGATTTCAATCATTAAATTAGTATTGATTAGGTATTTTATTTGTCTTAACTGACAACATTTATTCCTAGAAGAACAACAAATATACTTATTTTGTGCTGACACCCTCAGGATGCCAAGGCAAAATAGCAGTTTATAAACGGCAGTACATAGATGATTCATTTTTTTAATGATGATATTTGGTTTTAAAAATCACTTATGAAACCAAATATAAATGAAGGAATAAAATGAATGCGCAAATATAAATAGAAAGTGGACATCAAAAGAGTATGTTCAGAAGTTTGTACATCCCCACAGATTTTGCAGCGATGTTACCAATACTAATTTAGAAGTGATCAGTATTGTGGCATGAAAAATATATGAAGAGTTTGACATTGTACAGAATGAAAGTAAAACTATGGAAAAATAACTATTGTCATGTTGACACTGAAGGGACCATCCTGGCTTATTGTGGATTACAATAGAAGCGAGTACCTGCATTGATCAGTAGATCTTCATGTAAGCAACACCATAAGTAATTTAGGTAGAAGCCAATCCTAAGTTGTTCCATGCATGTTTGATGATGACCTGCATGTGGGTAGAAAAACAATGATATTAGAAAGGTAATGCTTATGTGTTCTTGTTAATGATACACTGAACTTTTGGATATTTTTTTAATATATGAAAAGTGATGATACCTATGCTATTTTATTCGTTATCCTATTCCCTTTCTTAGATGTTTGGTGCAACCTTATTGTCTGGAGTGCTGCTCAAGGATAAACAAATGAGAATGGCGAACGTGGTACTTGCTATGTAATATGAGGGGACATACGTACGCTTGTTAGGTTGTTTGACAGTATGAAGTTCAAGTTCGCCAGATGTTAGATCTTCATCTTTACTACTATGGCATGTAAAAAATTGCATGGGTGAGAAATTGCATGATCTAATGTAACACTTTTGTCTTTTGGTACCTTTTTTTGTCTAGTGTTTCATGTTCTGTAAATCCAATGCTCTGTTTTGCTGTACAGCTGCTGCATAAAATATTGTTAGTTAGAATTAATGTTTTATTCTAAAGAATGGAGTACATCATTATAGATTAAAAACCTACTTTATCTTGTTTTTTCGGTGGTAATAGCTGCTAGTTCGTGAGATGGAGGTGTAGTATTTTGCAAGTCTTGTGGGGTACTATCATTTGAACTACAAACATCAAAGGTTTTGTCGGTATGTATAGATAGAGCATGTAACTTACACTATAGGAATGGTTGATGGCAAACCTTTAGTTGAGTTTGGAGATGGATTGGCAAGGAGATGCCTAAACAGGTTTATAACATTAGTGCAATCTGAACTGCAGGACAATTTCGAGTAGTAAACATATTATAAGAAGGATATCTGTTTATATGCATCTAAAAAATTGTCTAACCTTTATGGAGGAAAGCATTAGTGCATTGTCGATTGAGAAGCTCTTTTTTATAAAATAACTTATGGGGAACCTGGATGCTGAATAAACTTTCATTCCTATGGAATAGTTAGGTTTTACCAATGCCATTATCGAGGGCGATCACATGTTCTGAAGGATCTATTTTCATATTCTGAGAAGCATGGATGGCATCTCGTTCAACCAATTCTTCGGCAACAGTAGAGAAAGCAATCGCGTCCAAATTTCCTGATTCATCTGCAATTGTAATAGGTAGCTTGTACCTAGATTATGTAGCATTTTTTATTATCATGGTGGGTGGTACAAAAAGTAAGGAAAAAAGGAAGATGTGTTGAGTGAAGACGGTACAGTGGCTTTGGAGCTGAATTTGTGCGAAGGCATGTTGCTGTGTCTGAATTGTTGGTATACCCCTTGTCGCATCGTTTGCATCCTTTGTAGTACGAAGTAGCTATTGTTACTATAGACTGTACTTTTGATATAGTATTATAGGTTGCTTTTTCCTAAGAGTCATAAAAATATGAAGCAATTAGATAAAAATAGATAAGTTCATGGATATTTAAAAAATGAGGCAAGATGTTGCGTACCTCAAAAGATGTGGCCGGTAGGGTTGATATTTCCTGTATTGTGTACAGCTTTCCGGCTGCTTGAATCGGAGATAGATGGACAACCTGAGGTAGTTATTGTTGAAGAGTTGGACATGTCCATTGATAGCTTTGAAATATCAGTGTGAAAAATGTCAGCATGTATGGTTGTGGACAAATAATCTAGCTATATAAGTAGGTACAGGGAGAATGGATAATGACTGAACTAGTTTGATAGCTATTGGTTTTAGTTGTATCCAAGTCAATATATATTTTAGTTGCAGAATTTGAAGATACTGTTAGTGTGCCCAAAAAACTCGCTACAGTGACACCAGCAAAAATCCCAACTACAATGCCTTCTTGTGACTTCTTAAGTATTGCATCTTCATCAAAGGTTTCACCATGTTTGTCCCAAAGACGTATTTATTGTGTCTATTCACTACATATGTGGGATATGATGTGTTGAAACACGTTGGATACGTTTGTTAAGGAAAATTTTGAACTGGGTTCTGTAGTAAGAGAAAATACACTAGGTTGCAAATTTTGATTTTCCTAAGTTTAGTTTGAGATGTTGGGCTTGCATAATCAAATGGACCCACATGGCTAATGACTCCAATCACATATGTAGAAAGAAAAGGTAGATAAAAATTTAATGTTGTGATGTCTTATTGGTCAGTCAAAAAAGGAAAAAGAAAAGCAAATGTTACCTTGTAGAGGCCTTGTCATAATATCCATTTCTGATAGCTTATCAAATGTAGAGAAATTGAATGAAAACTTCGGTATTCCTGCTCCTCTGGTTTCAAATCGGTCAACCTTGGTGTTTTGTTTCAACTATAGCATATAGTTCTGGTGGTGGTATACATGAGTTTTGTTTTCTATGTCAACAGCTGCAACATCAGTAATCATGTAGACATGTCCTTTGAGTAAGTGGCGGAATTGTTTCTGGAACCTCTTGGGCACACTGATCTGCACCATAGTACCCTGCAGTAGCACACTATTGATTTAGGTAGTTGAGTGTTTTAAAAGCAGAAATTATGTTACAATATTGTAATATTGTACTTACATGATCATCTAAAAGGAGTCCATCAATGCCGATGAGAGGATCTGCAAACTTAGATGTCACATTGATTGTATCCCATAGCCGTAAGAGACGTCCAACAACCTTGCAGTTCTGTTGTCCTAGAGTGATGCTTCGAAGTGCTCTAGTGTCTTCCATTTCTAAAAGATTCCTGCAAGAGAAGGTCAAAGGGTATTTTAAAGTAAAGCATGGAATATGCATGTATGAATTGGTAAAGGAGGATGTATGTGGAACACACATGAACACAGAATATACATTTTTTCATTGTTGTCTATTGATTTGACTAAAAACTTCAGTGTATACCACATTATGTGTACAATTTTCATAAGAAGTTGGACTGTTTTCAATTAGAACTTTTAGCCCCTTTGGTGAAGTAACTCTTGAAAAGGTTACATATAGTTGACCATGTGAGAATACTGGGGATGGTAAATAGACTCCAACTGTGTCAAGTGTTTGCCCTTGACTTTTGTTTATTGTCATTGCATAAGAAAGGCGGATGGGAAACTGCCGCCTTCTCAATTTGAAGGGCCATCTAGAGTTACTTGATGTTGTCATAATTCAAGGGATATATGCTCTTGAACCTGTAGCCTTTCCTATTATGATTTGACCTTCAATCACACGGTTTGTCAATTGTGTGACAATCAGCCTAGTACCATTGCAAAGGCCCCTTGATGGATCAATATTGCGCAAAAGAATTATGGGAACTCCAACCTTCAAGTTCAATTTATGGTGAGGAAGCCCAGGCATAGGAATGGTATTAAGAAACTCTGTTGGGTATAATGCCTCTACAGCGGAATGATTAGCAGAGCTATCATCAATGGAAGCTACACTATAGTATGACATTTCAGTAGTTGCTACCTAAGCAATCATTTTGATATTTATTTCTGATACAACCTCATTTGTTGGTGCTAAGATTGCGCGGTCACAGAAATATGATGCAGGATTAGTTGGTTGACAACCTGAGTTGTACACAAATGATATTAGTCCATCTAAGTTTCTACAATTTGTGGAGAGGAGTAGAGACCATGGAATCTCTATGAATGATTTGTTCGTTTCATTTGGAATAGAAAACAGTGTTGTTCCATTGTCGACCCTCATTTGTATGACATTTCAGTAGTTGCTAACTGAGCAATCATTTTGATATTTATTTCTGATACAACCTTATTTGTTGGTGCTAAGATTGCGCGGTCACAGAAATATGATGCAGGATTAGTTGGTTGACAGCCTGAGTTGTACACAAATGATATTAGTCCATCTAAGTTTCTACAACTTGTGGAGAGGACTAGAGACTGTGGAATCTCTATGAACGATTTGTTCGTTTCATTTGGAATAGAAAAAAGTGTTGTTCCATTGCCGACCCTGAGAAGCCATTTGGAAAAACTACTTAGCTCTTCCTTATGTGAGTTGGAGAGAGTACCTGACTTGAGCCTCATATTTTTAGTTAACTACAATAGAGTAAATTTTTGCCATAGATATGAATTAACAATGGATGATTTTAAAATCTGTTGTTTCATTGCATTTTGTATCACAGGGAATGTTTGTCGGAAATCTCCACCAAGAACTACATTCATACCTCCAAATTGTTTGTTTTCAGCATTTTGCCTTGCATCTGAAAATATATCTCTCAGTGTACGGTCCAATGCCTCAAAACAATACTGATGATTAAGATGTTCATCGCCCCAAATAATAAGAGAAGTTTTTTGAATAAGTTCATCCAAATGTGTTTTTTTCTTGATACTACACATGGAACTCTGAGTAATATCCAATGGGATTTTAAAACGGGAATGGAAAGTTC
This sequence comes from Avena eriantha, assembly GCA_910589775.1. Classification (NCBI taxonomy): domain Eukaryota; kingdom Viridiplantae; phylum Streptophyta; class Magnoliopsida; order Poales; family Poaceae; genus Avena; species Avena eriantha. Next base: position 206,037 of record CAJUXJ010001276.1, read on the forward strand.
GCCCCTAGTAATAGTAGTGAGGAAATTCCTAATGATGCTACTGCTAATGCTATTTTCCCTTGGCTTCTTACAGAATCGAGCAAAGTAGTCCATAAGAATGTTTTCCCAGTTCCTCCATGGCCATAAACAAAAAATGTTTTGCCTTTATCATTCATTACAGAATTTGATTCTCGTTTAGCCTTCCAATATTGTTATTTGAAGTGGAAGCCATATCAACTACATAACTAAGTTCATCTAGCAGTAGCCTACTTTCTGCAGAAATTGTTACAACATCATCTGTTAGTGGCAAATTAAAATGTGATAAGAAATATCCTGCATCTCTTAGCAATTTGTCCAACTCTATGAGAAGATAAGAGGAGACATACATATCTGCTACTGGGTTACACAGTTGACCATGGTTGCGATTCAGTCGATGTGGTCCATCTTCAGACATTTTTTGTGCATATTCATCAAAAAGTTTTCTAGGATTTGCTATCTGACAAAAGAGCAAAATTGTAACAAACAACTGGCGTAGCTGATACGGCATGGTCCATTGAGTCGCATCTTTTAGAGCATAGAACCATTCTTGGTCATCACCAAGGAGACCTAAAGCCTCACATGCAGCACGAAATGTAGGATATTCATGACCAGAGATAGTTCTGATTTTAACAAAGGAAGTTGCTCCTTTTACAATGTGGAGCAACATCCGCAAATAGTAAGGTTCTCCTTGAGAAGGGTTCACATGAGCAATCTTGGCAACCTTTTTTTGAAAACCACAGCGATAGTCCCAATATTTGCCACTTGAGTGCCATGTAAAATATTCAGGAAATTCTATGTGGGTGTACTGTATAGCAAGAGGGTGGTCCACATTATCTTGTAGCCATACAGTCAATTTACTTGTCATATTCCTTGGGTTTTCAATGACTTCCTCAAGATTGTCATCTACCGAGTAAATAACATTATTCTCAAATGGAAGATGAACAAGGAGCCTTTCTACAGAAATGCTTGTATAATGAATATCATATTCTTTCAAGCGCCAATCACCCTCATTTGGTGTCACATAGTGACATTCTAGATAATTATCTATTTCATTGACTGTTTCACTTGATGAGTCTGATGATGCTTAATTAGCTTGGATTCTAGATCTCGCACAATCAAATTCTTTTGTTAGGTACTTGAAGAGATATTTGTGCATACCATCATGATTAACCTTCTCTACATTTATATGAGCTTGATATTTAACCACCAAGTCGACATTGTGAGGAACAATAAATCTGTTATCAATGCCAATTTCATTTTTACTGGTAGTACTTCCATTGTTTGGCCGCACATATTGTGTGAAACCGTTGTCTAATACTGTGGTTTGCTCACATAATTCCTTAGGATAAAACTTTGTGCATTTCCCTTTAGACATACATGGGTAAATGGGGTTGAGACATCCACAAGGACCGTGTATCATGAATGAAGATACATCATCATATCCTATGGGATCAGTTTTAGGATGTGGCAATTGAGCTGAAATATAGTAGTCTATATTTTGTGCATTTAGGGGCTCGCCTTTAGCCAACTATATAATGATATGCACATGAGGGAGGCCACGTTTCTGAAATTCAACTGTGTAGAGAACTACAGAAAGAGACGTTTGTTTATGGTTAGTTAACATACGATTTAGGCAACATAAATGTAATTACTTTTGTAGAGAATATAAGAGTACCTGCATTTATGGGTCCAAAGAATTCTTTCTTTTTAATATCATCCATTAGCATTAAGTTTCATTTAGAATACCCTATTAACAATATCTAGACGGTCAGAAGGTTGTTGTCCTGGAATGGATGATAGAGCCTCTAGTATTTCAGGCCGCATTTGATGTGAATGTTACAAAGAGATCTGGGCAACCATATTTCTACAAATAGTGATGAAGTCTTGATAATTTTGGTACATATAGCGAGGGTCCCCAGTAAATGAAGATGGTAATATAATTCTCTAACCAACTGCAGAACCGGATGTATTACCTCTTGAGACAGAAGTTGCCAAGTCATTGTATGGTGATGATTTGTATTTTTTTTTTGAAAATTGGGATGGTGATAGAATGCAATACGGAATTCTTCAACACAACAATAACCATCCACGAAATAAGCTTATGTTAATCTTTTGCCTCTTAATGGCGTGTTGAAATCACCTTCTCTGTCATGAAACCTATATGCATAGTACTCTAGCATAGTTACTTTTTGACGGTGCATACCTTGTCTTTGTGGTGTGGGTTGGTACATGATGTTATCATGATAACCTATTTCTCCATATGGGAACAACAGAGGATACTGGATAGCCATGAACCTGCAATGTTTTTCATTGATCCATTGTAATTCGGATGAACGGTTTTCTACTATTGTGTCCCTTCCAACATTTGTTGTCCCAATATCACCCACAACCAACCCGACCACCTCAGATGTGACTGGAGCACTAACATCTCCATGTGCGTCGACTTTGATGAACAATTGATCAGGAGCATCTGGAGATAATTTTTCTCGTGTTGTTCTAAACAGTTTTACAATAAGATTATGGGTATCCAGCATTGTTATGAGAGAGTTGACAATGTCCTCATTGGCGTTAAGGAAGGGCGAGAAGATGAAGATCGAGATGACGTGCCAGAGGATGAAGTAATATTCATGTGGTTTCTAACCTCATGCTCTGTATCATAGATGTACAATTGTGTATATTCTGGTCTATGACCCGTGGGAGGTGGCATCAAAGAACCGAAACAATGGCAGAGTGAACCACTAACCTTGAAGACATATGGTGCACAACCATCATTTATGGAGTCAATAACTTTAGCACCTATTGAAGTCATTACAAACATGGTATTGTACTGCCGAATATGGTCAAAGAAGTGTTTTGAAATTGTGGTGTTCTCTGAAGTTAATAAGTCCAACATTGATTGAGGAGGAGGAACGTATGGGTCCAGGTAGATTTTTCATACTTTACAACATAGGTTATAAGTTGGATATTTCTCTCTCTTCACACACGTTCTTCATACCAAATAAAGCTCCACAATATTTGCATGAATGAGTTGCCCCCCAAGGTTTAAGGGTTGAAAGATAGTTCCGGAAAGATCATTTTTCTTATTTTTTTTCTTTATAAAAAAGATATTTAAATGCTAGATGTACTAATGGGAACATGAGAATGGCTTATGTTTGTGGGTAAAGGTCAAATTTGTTGTTTCCATAACTGATGTAGATGATTCCTCATTTAATCGAGGACCTACTGAACGTTGTTCTGTAAATGTTTTAGACCGACCTCTACTCCTAAGCTCCGCCCGACGACGCCGGTTCTCAGAAGTAGCTGGATGGTTTAGTTGAGGGAGTGACAACAGGTTGTGACTGATGGCGTGGTCTTCCACGCCCGCGTGAGACGGAATGCCTACCAGGATTGCTCGTGGGATTTTTAGAGGTATCCATCTTTGCACCCGCACAGAGGCAAAGTAAAAAATCTAGTATTGTTGTTATGGTCTGTATCCAATAGGTTTCAGCAAATTTCAATGTAACCAATGAATCTAGGGGACAATTGAAGGTAACAAATAAATCACTACAACGGAAATAGTAGGTGCATGAGCTCAAACAGTATAAATTAAAATTTAAGAGCATAAAATTATAGCGGACGTGGAGCTTGTATATCAATGGAATGAAAGGTGTGGTCGGTGATTCCTCTCTTGAGCGTGCGTGTAGATTCAAAAGGAAATAAATACCAAGAAACTAAATCTCCGGCCTGTACATAGAATCAATTAAATAAAATCTAAACCAAATGAGGTACCAGGACAGATCGGAGAGGCAATAATCGAATGAAATCAAATACATCCAAACGTGAACCCGTATGCACAATCTAATCCAATCAAATCGGCACATAGAAATAATCCAACGAAATCCAGCTATATGTCAACATGTCATATTGGGACAATACCTTGAGGAAAGAGTATAGAAACCAACCAATCCAATAAAGATGAGTAATTAGAATAGGGAGCGGACAGCTACTATCGTGGAGTTTGTGACGCGAGGAGTCTAGCGTCGTTGATGGACTGTTTATAACCTCCAGGCGGTGGCGGCGGCTGATGTGCTCCACCGAACAGTTTGCAGTGGATGAATGATAGCCTTAATCAGGGGTTTCATGAGCATTTGTGAGGTCGTGAGGAGGAGGGAAAGATTCGCCTGCAGAGAAATTAGTGCTAGCCATTGATTACTTGTGTGGAGGACGCGAGGAGGACGGAAGGTCTGGACGGTGGAGGAGTTAGTGCTAGCGATAATTGGATTTTTTTAAGCAATAACGTGGCGTGAGTCCTCCAGCAGCGATACTTGACCAGAAAAAAACGACGAAGTGGGTTGCGCAATGCGTGGGGAAAAAGGACGACGTGGCTGCAGGAGAAGTCAGAAAAATAAGGTAGTGGTGTGTTCCTATTTAGATATAGAAGATTCTCTCGACATGCAAGTCATCCACGTCAGCATTCACTCCTAATAATCATAGCCTGCCAGGTAAGCAAAAAAAAGCCACATAATCAACAAGATAAAAGTCTCTGTCCTTGCCTCTCCTGGCCACAATTTCAGGAAAAAAAAGACCGAGATTATACGAGGTAGGCAAGCGGCAGTAGTCTTTATTGTTTTCCTATATCCACCATGGCCCTTTCACCTCCGTTCAAAAAAGAAAACCATGGCCCTTTCATCTTATGTTCTCATCCGACCTTCTCTATCCACAGATCTAGATCTTCTCAATCCTCTGTCCGGTCAGGTTGTTGTTACGTTTAATTCTACATAGCTTCTTCACCACTGCGGCATGGCGTATTTGAAGATCCACATCAAGAGGTGAGACCAGCTATAATTTGTGCGCACACAAGTTTTCTTTTTATATTCTTCTACTTTTTATAGACAGAAAGGACGGAGCATCTCCAGCCAACGTTGTTGTTTTCATCTTCTACTTCTTAATAGATAGAATGGACGGAGCATCTCCGGCTAGAGTTGTTTCCAAGTTGATACAAGGGAGTTTGGAGACATCTGTGTCTATTCCTGGTACATGCGGGCATGTTTTATTGTGCTATAAAGAATTTGTTTTGATGGCATCTATTTTCTCACTCGGTCTTCATGATCTCTAGTAATTCTTTGATTCCTAATATTTTGAGTCTAAAGTCACTTTGATTATCGATGGATTTTATGCCTGATCTGACCAGTAACCATCGCCTATTTGGATTGTCATATGTCACTATAAGAAATGTGTTGACTAGTGACCTTTTCTTAACGATCATGAATTTTTTAGTCACAGGTCTATGGCCATTTCGAACTAAATGATCATAAGACATTTGGGAGGGTCCAAACCTTAAAAAATTATGATTTTTTTATCAAAAAGGCCCATAATTTTCTAACACGAACCGGTCATAATATGGATATCACTGATTTAGGGCATTATATTTATCCGATTACGACCAATTTAAATGGTCATGACTACTAATCCGTGATGTCCTTAAAATGAGTAGTCGGCCACGTCATAAATGTTTGCCTATGTGTCATGCTTACATGTCAATTTTATTACAAGTCCACATAGCACTAGGTGGGAGCATTATACTAACATGCGACCCCACTAATTGACACACAATGTCTTTATAGACCTCAAATAACCTAGGATCCACGAAGGAGATACGCGAGACCAACCAATGCGAAGTTCAAAAATAAAAGACTAACCAACTCGTACATAACAATATTGTAAACTAAAAATAGGCGTAGTGGGGCTTTAAAACACTCACTTGCGGTACGATAAAAATCACTTACCAACCTACCCGGTTACCATGGCGGAAAATTTTATTACTATTTTATTTTGAACTGGTATTATTATTATTAGGTATATATAGATGCGGTATCACTTGCATCCACTTTATAATTTTTATCTCCATAGAAATAAAGCTAGCCAATTGGAAGACGAAACTAGAGTATCAACGGATCACCCAACCAAACAAATCTTAGTCGTACACATGCTCTTCATCCAGGAATGAAATTCACCTCCCCACGCAAGGTCTTTTAGCTTCGACCGGATAGGAATCTAAATTTGGGCCAAGCCCCAACCAACCCGAGCTATCTAAAATCAATGTTCTAGTACTAATTCTAAGTCCGTCCCACGGGTGACGGTTCCATAATTGGCACTACTGGCGATCTCGGGGAGATCGCGTCTAGAGCTAGTTTCTTCCTCCTCCAGATCATGATCCCAAACCTTCGCCGCCGCGTTCCTCAGTTCGCACCTCTCCATCGTTCCCTTCACGACCCTACTCTAGTGCCTCATTGCTGCGGGGTAATGGGATTGTAAATCGCCATGTCCCAGTCCACCATAAGCCTTTTGAAAGTTTTGCCTAGGGTCTCGTGATCGGAATACACTTGTTCGTAGCCTGAGCCTGTTTTCTAGCGATAAGGAGGGGAAGATGGATAAGGTGGAAGGTTTGATGTGCAATCTGAAGTTTGTCTATTGCTGCACATAGAGCGGTCAATCTTGGATCCAAGGAGAAAGTTATGGGAAAGGAGGAGAAAATACAAGCACTTGGTAAGATCCTGTCAGACAAACCAACATATGCAGATGGTGTGGCGGTCTCGCTGGGAAGGGCCTGGTGTCCTAACAAGGAGGTGAGGTGCAAGGAGCTTGGAGGAAACGTTTTCATATTCACTTTTAAGGAGGCATCTGGTAAGCGCAAAGCTCTCTTTGATGAGCCATGGATGGTTAACAATGATCTTTATGTCATGCTGGTTTTGATCCCGCGAAATAGCAGGAGGAGTACGTGTTTGAATCTGTCCCAGTATGGATCCGCGTGTTTAAGCTTCCCCTGGGATGGATGAATAGAGATAATGGAATGGAGATTGGTGATATGATTGGTGAAGGTGTGGGAGTGGATGTTGGGAAGGATGGTATAACTGTGGGATAGTACCTGAGGATTAAAGTGAGAATCAAGATCGCTGAGCCTCTGATGAGGGGTATTACTATGATTGTCAATGCACACACTAGATTGTGCCCATTTGAATATGAGTACATGCCCGAGTTCTGCTATACGTGTGGTATCCTGGGGCTTGACAATGAGAGCTGCTCTATTAAGTTGGGAAAGGGAGAAAGGCAGCAATTCGGATGTTGGCTCAGGGCATATATCCCCAAAAAACAGTTAGAGGAACGGAAACCAACGTGGACTGAAGGGGTGCATGGAAGAGCAACCACAACTATGGTTTTAGTGCGAGTGACGGAAGGGGTTAGAGAAAAACTCATCTAGGAGGAAGTCCGACAATGGAGGGGGTCGCATCAAAGAAACTAGCAACAAAACTAGTTTGAGCGAGGAAGCATCGAGTCCACTAAAATCTACAGAGGAGAGAGAGGTCAGGGAGGGGCTGGAGTGCAGAAATAACTATCCTTTCATGAGGGGAAATACGGGGATGGAGGCAAGAGGATCGTGGTCAGTTGACAAATTACCCGGCTGGGCGGGTGCTAAAGGATGGAAAACCGGATGGGGAGTTAGGCCGGTGAAAGCCTTGCATGAAGAAACCACATCGATCTGAGTACTGCCATGCACGTCAATCGCCAGGGGCAGAAGGGAGCTAAGGGTCAACAAATGGGAAGAAAGAGGGGAGAACTGCTGGAAGGTACAATAAAAAATAGAGAGTTGGTGTATCTGCTGCCAACCAGGAAAGTTTAGGTGTGAAAGTCGGCAACAAGAGGGATGTAGAGCCGATGGAAATTGAAGAGCACGAGCAGGAGATTTTGAAGAAGGGGAAGTCTGGGAGTGTGGTGTGTGACTTAGCATTGGTGGGGCTGTCGGAACCCCTGTAAGGATCAATGAAGGTGGTGTCATAGAACTGTCGGGGGCTTGGGAAACAACAATTAGTGAGGAGCCCTCTGGCATTAAAGAAGGTAGAAGAGCCCGCATTATCTTTTTGTGTGAGACTAAACTGA